>JAMPIV010022714.1:0-45749 GCA_024509875.1 Oreohelix idahoensis
TATTTATGGGATGGTGGAAGATAGGTATGAAAGGGTATTTAGATGGATGGGTGATGGTATGGGGGGGAGTTAGGTTATGTAGAATTGGTGGGGGTGGAAGGTGAAGTGAAAGTGTATGGGAATTTATATGGGGGTTTTGGTGGGGGGTGGTTTTGGTGTGTGGGTATTTGTTGAGTTAATGAATAGGAGGATGTGGAGGAGAAGTGGGGGTGGGGAGTTTTTTTGTATTGTTATGTAGGAGGGGAGGGTAGTGAGATTTGGGTTGATTGGGTAGTTGGGAGTGGAGGTTAAGTTGGAAGGGTAGTGTTGTTGGTAGGTAGAGGAGGGAGTTTGAGATGGGGGGGGATAGTTTAGGGTGGGGGGAGTTTGGATGTGGGGATTGGGAATGGTGAAGTTAGAAATTTAAGAGGTAAGAGGGAGAGTAGAAATGTGGAAGGGGAATTGGGTTGGGGTGAAGGGAGGAAGGTGCCTTTAGATAATGAGTATGGGGGTAGATGTGGAGGAGAATCCTGATCGTATGTGGGAGGGAGTGATTGCTTAGTATAGGGACGGGATCTGAGTTAGGGATACTTGGGAAGATCACTATTCAGGATTAGTTGAATTATTATCAACTCTGCGTGAGTATAACCTGACAGCAAAACCATCTAAAGCTTGTATTGGCTTTAGCGAAATTGCTTTCTTAGGCCATCGAGTAGGTCACGGTTTCTTGAAGACAGAAGACCATAATATCACTAAGATACTTAACATCTCTATCCCTAGGACTAAAAAGCAAGTGCGAAGTCTTTTAGGTCTCATACAATTTTATGGACGTTTCATTCCGAATCTGTCCTCTATCATGGCACCTCTCTCTACACTATTAAAGAAAGGGTCGCCTAACATGGTTCACTGGTCTCATGAATGCCAATCTTCACTAGAGAAGATCAAAACTATGTTTGATTTTCATCACCACCTATTTTAGTGTTACCTACAACAGATAAGACATTTGTTCTTCGTAGTGACGCTTCATCCACTGGGATTGGAGCGGCACTAATGCAAGAGTACTCTGGAACTCTGCATCCTGTAATGTACATATCCAGAAAACTTAATGCTGCAGAAAGGAATTACTCGGTTTTAGACCGTGAATTATTGGCAATGGTTTGGTCAATTCTCAAACTCCAAAGATTCCTTCTGGGCGCGCATTTCGTAGTGGAAACTGACCAAAAAGCTCTTACGGCTATCCAAAGTAAAAACTTGAAGAGCTCGAGATCAACTCGATACGCAATCGCTCTTCAACCTTTTCATTTTTCGGTACGAGCTATCCGTGGTTCAGAAAATGTGATGGCGGACATTCTGTCCAGATGCCCACATGATGCCACTTAACTGTTAAATATTGGATCTTTTTAATATGTATAACTTTACAACAGTTATTTTTTGTTTCTTTACTAAGATACACATTTGTAATTTAATAATAGAATGATGGTATCGCTACTTAGCGGTTTATTGATGTTAATTCACCGCTGTTCTTTGATGATTGTTTCTTCATAAATCATAAATTTAAGATTGTAGTGTGAATTTTTGGTATGCATTGTATAATTACCAGAATTGTATTATACGTACATCACACCTTCCTGGAAACATTTATTCGTAGGGAAACAATTTCTCTCAGATTTTGAGATATATATTCTCACCAGTCATATTAGGAATTATAGTTATTCCTGATATTTTCATCTGCGCAGTATTCTTGCGTTGTGAGCCTATTCTACGGTGCTCCTAGATGTATTTAAAAAAAAAAAATTTTTTTTTTTTTTCCCGGGAGGTGTGGTAAGACTGTAAAGGGCAATTTTTTACTATCTTGCAATATAATACATTTATATTCTTATTATGTTCGCAAATATTTTGTAAGCAAAGTATTTCCTTTTTAAGTGCTTAAGGAGAAGTCATTTTTGGGTTGCTTCCCTTGAAAATAGTTCTGTCATCTTCGATCGGACTCCGCAGACGACTCTAGGCCTACTGCGATTTATTCTGTGGCTGGGTAGGAATAGATTGTTCTTGCTTCAGTATATCTATGGCCTGAATTTATACGTAGTGTTTGTATGAGTAGGACGAGTCTGTCTTATATATGGATATCTTTGCATTTCTAAGTCGAACTAATTTGGTTGTCGCTAGAAAAGGTCAAAGGCTATGCAGCGGAAGTATCGCTAGCAAAGGGTGTGATCCATGGCTGTCATCCTGTGAGGATGCCGAGTTTTGTTGTAGCAGGCTTTTTGCCGAAATAGTGATCTATATATGGATGGGGAAAAGTGATAATCATTTAGACATGTTGTATGTACTTTACCCCAGTGTTTATTCTCTTTTGCCAAGGAATGGCAAAGTTATATTTCGCATAAAAAGGTAAAACCACAATTTATTATGAACTTGGGCTTCGCCATCGTTGTTGATAAGCAGATGCACAGTGGTACTTTTAAAAAGAATATCCATTCAAAGGAAGAAGACATTCCTATGTATCAGCACTGGATTGTATGATATTATTCAATTACCTCTATGAGAGAACCTATGAAGAAATGAGGACATTTAATGAATGACTAATTTTGGTCTATATTCTATAGTGAGTGAAGCTCACGAGAGAGAGAACAGCCATGTTGAAATTCATATACTTTGTATTTATCGAGTGAGAAAAAGGGATGCCTGTACTATCGCTCGATGAACCAAGAGATCACTGCTACATGTGAGAACCCATGTCTGGGATTCCTATATTATGAAATATATATATATTGAACTTTACGTGAAGGAATATTCGCTAGACGAGGTTAGGTCTAGGAGCCTTCCTATGTATTGGTTATGGTCTGACGTGCCCAGTCAGTAAAGCCAGATGATTTACATGATGGAACGCTGAATGCTTATTTACGAATGCTCCATTATGATATTTGCCAAGCATGAATGCTAACTTAAGATGATATTCCTGTGATCAACATTATACTGTCTATGTCGACATTTGTTCCTGTAACCATACACGTACTGTCCAAGTGTGCGTCCCATTAAATGTTATAAAAAGACCACCGTAGTTCCAGTACTTCTTGAATTCGAACAGTGTGAGTATGAGTGATGTACTACCAACCTGTCAACTCTATCGAATCATTCTACCATTCGCGTACTGACATTCAGATACACACTCATTGTTTACACTCACATTCTTGTCGGAGCCTCATCACGTTCCAGGACAAGATGACCTGTATGACCAAAACTGTGCTGGGTTTGATGAGTTGACAATCGTTACACTTTACTACACCAGTCCCAACATCTACATTTATCCACTGGTGGACATTCACATCATTTAGCAAATAAAGCATGATTCAACAACTAGTAGCCAGTATGAGTTAACAACTACACAAAGAAAGAGTTTAACACTATGCTCCTTTGGGAGTGGAGGGTTATGAATGAATGAATTTATTTTCTATGCGCATGTATTGAGAAAAGTTAAAATACATTGTAACAGAAGGAAGGGTTGAAGGAAAAAAAAATGTAGAGGATGACTAAGAACGACGATGCTGGGCAGTTTAACACGATGACATGGAGAGAAGACAGCAGCGGAATTAATTAACGGCACTGAGGACAGGAAGTTGTGGAGAGGCTTTATCACAAATTGCCATCTGGCATTGTACTTGAGGAACAAGAATCTGGCATTGTACCCCAAATATCTAGAATAATGAAGGAAGTTTATTTCTTTACTGGTTTACAGTTCAGCTCTGGAGTGATGTCTGATGAGCCATGTTGTTCTGATCTTTTAACCAGTTATTGAATCATTTTTTGTTTTTGCTACAAATTAGTCCAAAAAGAATAAACATGTTGATTTAAACTGAATACTTTATACTACTTTCTCACACAGTATATTAAACTCTTTGATCTAATTCATTATAGTTATGAAGTTATGTGATTAAACAGAAGGCATGAAAATTTGTTAACTTGGATGCAATGAAAAATATGTATGTGTAGAAAAAAAAGTGATTTGATTTCAATTTATATTAAACCAGGTCCTCTTTCCTTCAAATACAGCATATCAGAGATAAGAAGCAATTTTTTAGAAAAATTGTATTCTATATATTAGCCCAAGATGCCTGTGCAGCATAGTAACACCTGCCTTGTCATTACTGTAGTCCCTTAATGCACACTGTAGCACTACCAGTTACAGCTGAAAATGTCCTACCAAAGCTCTGTGCCAGTGGTGGGGCATATGTTTACTAGTCAATATATGTGTTGAATTGGCAACAAAAGTATGGCAAATGGGATTATACCTGGCATAATACTGAAAGAAAATTTCATGAAAACAAAATTTATTGAAAAGATATTTACATACTGAAAATACGCGTACTGATATTTCTAACCAGTCCTTAAAACTCACAGAGGTTCTTCCATATCTATATGATTCACTAAGCCTGAATTTGAAAGCAAAGCACACATAGTGAAATACGTACAGTACATATCATACTTCCTGTATCTTGGATGATGTGGAAATATTGTCTGGAAAATGAAGAACTTCCTGCTTTGAAACTGGCCATTTCCAAATAATTTTCTACATTTGCCTCCATGTGTCTTTATGAATCACCTTTTATTCTCTATCAAAGACAGCCCAGAATAGAAATCGATGGAGAGCAACTATTTCTGCCCTGTGTTCCACATGGAATGAAAAGGAATGATAATGATTTTTTCTTTGTCACTTTGTTCAAGTCGAAACACAGATTTTCAATAATGTGCATGAATTTGAAGGCAGAGCTGAGATGTGGGCTGAGTTAAGATATTCAGCCAAATTTTTACCAGTTGGTCAGACAGAAAGATTGTAAGTTTTCACATAGATTTTTTTAAAATCATTGTGCTTCCTTGATTTGTGTTAGTTTCTAAAAGCAAGAATTATGCTTGAAAAATACCATTTAAAGAAATGTCAGAGTTTTCCCTTTTAAATTGATGTGTTAGGAACTTTTTAATAAAATGTGGTGAATTAAGCATGAAATTCACCGCTCTGCGGCTTGACTCAAAATCTTGTTGCCCACCCAGCAATAAGCCACTCCCATAACAAAGTTTATTGTTTAAATGATCCAATCAGAGTGACTCTGTGAGGACTTCTGGTCATGTGTTATAGGTATTGTTGTTTTTTTTTTGTTTAATGAGGGCTGCTGAGCTTCTCACTCTTTTACAGCCAATACCAAGTTGAAGACTTCTTCGTATTATCTACACTGTTAATCTAGGCTTTTCCTGTGGTTTTTCTGCCATTCCAAAACATGATGAGTTGAAAGCATGAGCTCCAATTTCTCCAGCTTGGCAGGCATTTAAAGGATCATCACATCTGGTCTCAAGCTAGGAGGAAGAAGCACATGACATACTGTGCATTCCCCACGATCCAAGAGGGTTCTCGAAATATGCAGAGCTAAAATACTGTGCTCTGGTTCTGGGCTCTCCAAAAGAATCGTCATGTTCTGCACAGAGTCACTTCTCTCCTTGCCCATCATGAGCCCACAGTGAGATCCTTCTGTATGCAGCCTACCAGGTAAAAGCGAGAGTTACATCTGGGGCTCAAGTGGCTCTCCAAGCTTAGTGTGCAATGCTGGGTTCTCAACATGTTTCACCACAGGAGGAATCCCTGGAAATGTGTAGATGATTTCAAGAGTCAATGAGAGAGTAATTAGCCTCACAGACAGGTTCATTTCCACATTTAAATATTGAAGCATTGTGCCTAGCTGGTGGTCACATAAGGATGACTCCCAGATATGCCTCTATGCATATAGGTAGGGTAAAATTAGTCGCTCATGAATCTGGAAAAATGAGTTAGGTGAGCAAATTAGTTGAGTGGTTAAGTTCAACAAGGGTCAACCAACTCACTCATCCATTTTCACCTGAATCACTTTTTTTTTTTTTTGACAGGCTATTTTGTATTAAATTTCAGTAGCTTGAAATTGCTCTGCAAAATAATATAGTTACATCTCTTAAAATAGTTGCTGCGGGTCACTGAGGAGATAGAGAGAATAGGACTACTGCTGCCAGCATGTAGTAAAAGGTGACTAATATGAAGTTGTGCATAGGGATGGCAACCTCATTATGTAAAACAAATTATGACATTAGTTTGTGCTTTGGTTTTGGCTTCTTCAAGAGGGCCACCTGCTGTGGTGGTTCTACTTCTTTATTTCCTACGAGTGCCTTATAACATACCTTTATATTTGCTGGCCTTCAAAGTATGTATACGCTGCTTAGACAGCGCAGACTTCGCTGGCTTGACCATGTTCACCGCATGGAAGATGGTCGCATCCCAAAAGATATCTTCTACGGACAATTAGCAGATGGCAAGAGAACAGTTGGGCGACCACAGCTGAGGTTCAAAGATGTGTGCAAGAGAGATATGAGGGCACTGGACATGGATCCAGCAACATGGGAGGATGAAGCTGCCGATCGCACTAAGTGGCGATGCTATTTACGGCGCCACCTCAGATTGGGCGAAGAGACGCTCACACAACAAGCAGAGGTGAGGAGAAAACGTCGAAAGGAGCACCAGGAAAATAAGCAGCTGAGGGCTGCCACCTCAGGGGCGCATTCCCATAGTCAGTTATGACTGAAGGGGCTATTATTATTATTATTATATTTGTTTCATATTAATTTACTGTTTACAGGCCTCGTGGTTTCCTTCCTTATGTGTTATAAATGTTTATACAATACCAAACCTACCCTCTGTCCTGTTCTTACTGTTCTAAGTCTACTATCATACTGGACACAGTATTAAGGTCTTTGTCTTGTTGGACTGACCAATACTGATATATAGGGGAACAACAGAAGTGATTGCATCATTAATAGGCTGAACTGCCCATGGTAAACTTCCGGTGTTATGTATAGAGGTTCGCACTAATGACCTGTCATTGAAACATCCTTTTTTGGGGATGCGTAGATGGCAGGGAGGACAGTGTGATTCGCTTGCATAGCTAGGCGGTGTTGTCGCACGGAAGGTCCAGGGTTCAAATCCTGGGTAAGCCACTCATGTCTGTTGTTTTTCTGTTGTCTAGTGTTCTACTTCTTTATTTCCTACGAGTGCCTTATAACATACCTTTATATTTGTTTCATATTAATTTACTGTGGTGGTTCCATGCTCCATAGGGAGTTCAAAAAGAGATGATGAATATTAAAATACAGTTATATAAAATTAGGCAGATTGTTTTCCTGAACACCTGATTTTTGATTATTTTCCTAAACACCTGATTTTTGATTGTTTTCCTGAATACCTGATTTTTGAGTGTTTTCCGCAACACCTGATTTTTGAGTGTTTTCCTGAACACCTGATTTTTTATTCATTTCCTGAAAACCTGATTTTTTATTGTTTTCCTGAACACCTGATTTTTGAGTGTTTTTATTTCATTTGTTCTATCTTTTCTTTTTAAGAGCGGAAAAATGACGTTACCTTACTTTACATACCAGTATTATGTTTGATTTATAGGTGCAAGTATAAAAATGCCAAAATTTTATGAAGATATTGAGGAGGCCAAAAAGAAGACAAAATATGCTTGTCAAAACATCAGAGATGATTATCTTGAGTGTCTGCTCAAAAGTGATTGTTGTAAAAAGGTGAGTGTGAAAAAGGTTATATTGCTCTGAAACGTTTTAATTGTGTTCATGTAAGTCAGAGTGTCAACCTGAATCACCCAACCAAGTGTAACACAAAATCTTATTGGAGTTAATGGAAAGAATGTGAAATTATATATACAATTTTTTGTTTAGCCTAAACAGCACAGTTTAGAATACACATGGAGAAGAAATTTGGAGAACGAAGCATGTGCATTTGTCCTTATATGATTTAACATCTTTTCTTTTTTAATGAAAGGGATTAGGAAGACATGGAAATATATTAAATGGATGGCACGGGATAGGAAGACTTGGCATGAGTTTGTTGAAGGCCTATGCTCCTTGGGGAGCTGAAGGGTGATGATAATGATATATACTTAAAAGAAAACAATACGAAATAATATAGTATAGAAGCTGCTGTTTTTTCTTTTGTTTTTCTTTTGCCTTGGGTGGTAAACAAAAAGGTTGCATGAATTTATTCATCAGGACAAGAAAACTCCAAGGCAGTGTATGCAAGACCCAAGTACCCAGGATGCTTGTGCTACACTGAGAGTAGGATTTTTTGAATGCAAAAGATCAATGGTATGTGTCGAAGTGGCATCTTTAATGGCTGAAGAAGCCCACAGTAAAATTACTTACATTTCTTGTATTGCAGTGGTCCTTAAGTCAGTTTTAAAGGGTGGTTCTTCTGCCGTGAAGTGTAGAGGTTTGGAAGAGAGAGCGCCATACTATCCTATCAGCTGTCTTTCTCCTGGCCTGGTCCCATTCTAGTCCTCTGTCTTTCAGAGATTGTCTAATGTCCTTCCAGAGGACTCTGGATTGTTCTGGAGGTCTGGATCCCTGGCTCTTAGTTTCCCATACTTCTTGTGGTGGCCGATCTTCTCCCAGTCTGCAGACATGGTAGACTATCTTAGTTCTACTTGGATCTGCAGGGGTTGGGTTTTTAGGCCTTGACATATCGTCTGGTTGCAGGCCATGTCTCTTCTTGTTACTTCAGCTACCTTCCTCAGATACCTCATTTCTGAGGTTTGGATCTGGCTTTTGTGGGTTGTAGTCATTGCCTATGACTTGCATCCATAGGTCAAGACTGGAATATAGGAGGAGCGGTATACAGCCATCTTCGTCATTTGCCAACTTCTATTTTGCTGAGGAATCCTTGATGTATGGCCTGAAAAAGTCTCCCAGTTGCTGCTCTTTGGGTAGCCAAATCTTCTTTGATGCCTCCCTTCCAGTGTATGACAGCTCCGAGGTATTAAAGTGGTTGATCTGTTCCAGGGCCTGTTCTCCCAGCTTAATCTGATGCTTTCTTTCCTCTCATGATATCACCATGGTTTTTGTTTTAGAGTTGTTGATGACCATCCTGTCATAAAATTAACAAGTGATACAACGTAAAAATATCTCCAAAGGATAAAATGTAGGGATAAAAAGAATGCGTAAGTTACTAGAAGGCATGATCGCCCACGCCGCGGGTCATCACCCGCCATGGAAATTAAATTGCTGAAACGGTTACCATTTGAACGGGATGAGAACGGCGGATCAAAAGGAAAAAAAAAATATGACTGAAAAATTGCGTGAGACTAGCAAGGCTTAGAAGATGCAATGGGGGGGGGGGGACGGAGGAAAAGTCACGTCCCCAAATTGACACGAGGTACGGAAAGGGACGCTTATGCGATACCAAGCCTTTTATTTGAATTCAGCGGCAAAAGCATTACAACGCAGATGCTTGAAATATTACAAAATTAAAAAAATAACTTTTTCTTAATACTAATGTTAGGAATATAAAAATTAGCTGGCCGGATGGCCCATTTTGAGCAGTGAAATAATATGCTTTTATTTATACAGACGGATAGATAATAATGAAGACATTGACAAAAGACTGTGTTGTTCACATTAGCGAAAGACTGCATTGAATCAAACATGTCACTAATTTGCACAAAAACCGCGACCTTGATACTCAAGTGTCCAAATCTAGTTAGAATGAAAGAGAGAGGGTGTTAAGGAGAATTGTGGCTAAAAATAACTTTTCAGGCAAATTTGTAGAGGGGACGGATAGGTTGGTTCAAAAACCAAGTACGGTTTTGTGAAATTGCAAGTAGAGACGGACGGACTAACAGATAAAAATCCATACTTGACTGAAGCATGACTGAAATGACTTTAGTGTAGGAAATTTGAATTTGAAAAAAACACAAGGCATTGATTGGCCACAGACAATCATATTATCAGCGCTCAGACGCGCTTTTTTTTGCCATTCCTCAATAGTTGTCCAGTGATAGACACAGTAAAATTTAAGTGTGGTGATTTCCAATGAAGTAAATTGAAATAAGTTCAGGGACGCCATACTATAGCCAGCAGCTCAGCTGAGTTTTGCTAGCATTTCTGTGTTCTTTATTCATAATCTGAGCTGTGAGTTTTTTATGTTGACACCAAAAGGTGGTGTCAAATGCTGGGTAAATAATTGACAGTGAGGACCCGTGCAGTGTCGCATCTCGGCAGAACAGCCTTGTATTGCCCCCAAGCACGGAGAGGTGGGGCTACCCGATATATTGCCCCCAAGCACGGAGAGGTGGGGCCACCAGATTCCAGCACCAGAACTACTCTTTCAAAGTTACGTAAGCAGGCTGGTCTGCTGGATTTACACCAACTTCATAGACATAGCACCCAAAGTGAATTACTACTAAAACATCCCATTTCTTTCCATCATTAATGGACAATGTTTGGTAGGCATAGACAGGGAGGGATGAAGCCACCCCAACAGCACATCTATTCATCGTTCTCCCAGGGAAAATAAAATTATGAACTGTAGAAATATTAACTAATCGTGAAAATTGTATACGTACACACCTTTTATTTATCATGCCATTTATTCATGCCATTCACTAGAAGTGTGAAAAGATAAGGTGACAGAATATCACCAGTGTCTTACACCAGTGTTGGTCCTGAACTCTTCTGACTTATGGTTTGCCATCCTCACATAATTTCTGCAAGACTTGTAGAAGCTCTGCATAGCATGAATCAGAGGTGCTGGAATGTTCTTCCTTGCCAAGCAGTCCCAAAGTTTGCTCTAGGGGACTTTGTCAAACACCTTTTTCAGATCCAAGAAACAAAGATGCATCTCACCTTTATACTCAAAAGTGGCCTTTTAACTCAGTTGTCTGCATTTGATGATCAGGTATTGAGTACCTCGGTTTGCTCAGAAGCCACCTTGGGCCTCATCCATTTGTGGCTCAGCTAGGGATCTGAGTCTCTGCTTCCAAGATTCTAGAGTAGATTTTACCAAGGACGCTGAGAAGGGATATGCTTCTATGATTTTCTTATTGTCGATTGTCACACTTTTTGACTCAGGTTTCCTTCATTATTTAATAAAAATAAGTTTTAGTGGAAAAAAATGAGGTTAGGCACAACAGGCCAATCACATGTTTGTCTTAAAATTTGATTACATGTAACCACCGGGACATGACACTCTCTGAAGAACCTCTACAACCAAAGATTGAAGAGGAATAACTAAGAAGAAGAAGAAGAAAATGAGGTTAGGGCCAGATCACATAAAATACAGTACTCTTTTCTGTTATAATGCTGCGTGCAACTTCCAATCATTGTATTGAACGTGGAGGGATTTAGGCAGAGTGTTGGTTCTTTATGCCAGGAAATCAGTTGAAAGCGGATGTGTAACTGTAAAGCTTTGCTGTTATGGTGAGATAGATGTTAATAATAAAATAGTTCCCAGAAATGGAGAAGAGAGCTGGTGAACTTGAAGTAGGGATGGCACAAGACAAATCAGGTTGATAAATGCGCAGTTCTATATGGTAGCTGTAGAAGAGAGCTGCGAAGTAAGTCACCTTCTCGCTAGACCTATAGTATTCACCATGGGTGTCTCTATTATTGGTTGATATGAATGCAGCTCGTTAATTATTCTTTTATTATCCACACCAACAAACAAACAAGAAATTGAAATTATAACTGGAATTAAATCAGTAACTGCAGTTTATAAAATAAATCAGTACGCTTTAATAATTAAGGTAGGTACCTTGTATAGTTAAAAAATGGCAGATGGATATATAAATATTTTACTCAAGTTCACAAAATTAAACAAAAAATAAAATTAATGTCACCGTTATGACTTATATCATCATGTTGAACACATTATGGCCATTGATAACATTTAGTTTTGTTTCTCAATACCAGTATAACCTATCTTGTTGAGCTTCATCTCTACAGCCACTTCTGTAGCTGGATAATCTGTAGGCTTCCCGAAGGACTTTATTCACCTGGATAGGTAGAATCTATGCTACTGCCAAGTATGCAGTGTTGGTCGCTTCATGGGAAGTTTTGTTTTAGCGTTCCACTGGCATCGGAACCTGCAACATATGAACAGGGCTATGGTATCTGTTGTCTACAACAAAGACGTTCTGTCATAATTAATTCCCTTTGGTCTTTAGTTTGCTAAAGTTGCTTCTCTTTACAAAAATGTGTATGTGTGCCTTATCGAAGGTAACGAAGAAAGAAAACTCTTGTGCACACAGCATGTAAAATCTACACCTTAAAAAGGACTGTAAGCGTTTATTGCTAGCATTTGGTAGTCCTGAAAGGGACTTGTCCTTAAAAGGACCTGCTAGCCAAGTCAGTACTGTTCAACATATAAGGAAGGGAAACGAGTGCCTGAAAACATACCTTGATGTTTGTTTCATATTAATTTACAGTACTGTTCAAGGATTATTTCAGGTTATATTCAGTTAAAAACCAATTTCAGTTGTCGGGGTAGTTTTTGTAGGTGCCAAGACAAAACACAAGCATGTAAATCTAAGTCAATCATAATATTAATGTTAAATATTACATCAAATTAAATGACACTGTGATACTTCATTAACTTAACGATCTATAGACATTTTTAATGTACCCTCAGACACACTACTTTGAGGCTCGAATTGCTAAGCAGACCTACTCACAAGAGCAAGTCAGCTTGGCTTCTTCTCAGCTGTATGCTGTGGCTTCTTACATATGTGGGTCAGTCCGCCAGACGTCTTCTCAGTTATAAGATCTTGAAGTGGTTTCTGGAAGTGTAAAATTGTGTCTGAATGGCTTTATGTACCCTTTTATTTTCTCTCAGTCATATTGTCAGTGTTGGTCACGATGTCGATGCTTTCCGAGAGGCCCGCTTTTCAACCAATGATATTCTTTCATGGTGACTTCCTACCACTCAAGAACGAGCAGATTTACTGTGATTTACTTTTATTATTAGAAACTCCAGTGCGAAATGCAATTCCGTTGTGTAAAATCTCAGATAGAATTGTAATTTCCTGTGAAATTCCAAAGATAATTAATTTCCACAGATAAAATTACATGAAAAAGGTAATTACAGTCCAAATCTCAAAAGCAATATACTTGATGGTGCAATTTCCAGAGTGTATTTTGTACATTTGGCTACGTAATGTACATATAAAACCCTGCTAAAAGCTTCAACCCATCTGCAAAATGTGTCTATTGTATGCTTATTGCAAAGCAAGCATTTTTTTGAAAATTACATTATTAACATGTGACTACGTGGTTAATGAGCGTTCGGTTGACAGAGTGGTTAGAGTGCTGGTCTCTCACGGCAAGGTGCTGGGTTTAAATCATGGTACCAGCCCACTCCAGTCTACCCAGCTGTAAATGGGTACCTGACTTTGAGTTAGGGAAGGAAAAAGCAGCGAGGAAGGGAACTGGTCACCCCACCTCTCGATGCTGGACCTAGTATGGTGAAGTCTCTAACACTTTACTCCCCTACGGCAGTATCTGCTATGAAACTTCTTTTACGTTGTTAATAACTGTGTATTATTCTTATCTTTTACAGTTGGATATGCGGACTAGATTTAGAGGAAGGAAATATGACTAGTCAAAATATATGTGATCTGTGCAGATGTGAGCAGAACCATGTTATGACAATTCAGCTGTTTTCTTTTGTATGCTTCCTGTGTAACTGGCAACGTTTTAAAAATTTTGAAATGTATGGTGTATGTTTTTTTTAATGTTTTACTGTTTGAGATGCATAAATGTGATTGCACCAGGATGTGTCCCTTTTGTTTGTGTGTGTCCTAGTTACACATCTTACACAGAAAATCTGAATATGCGTATGCACATGTGCTTGTGTATATATGATTTTAGAGTTATTGTTGTCGTTGAACTAGTGCTGCTGAGCTTCTTGCTCTTTTGCAGCATATACCAAGTTGAAGTATTATCTACACTGTAGATTATGGCTTTTCTGCCAATCCAAAATGTGTTGAGTTGAAGTCATGAGCTCCAATTTCTCCAGCTTGGCTTGCATTTAAAGGATCATCACATCTGGTCCCAAGCTAGGAGGAAGAAGTGTGTGGTATACTGTGCATTCCCCGCCATCTAAGGTGGCTCTCAATATATGCAGAGCTAAAATACTGTGCTCTTGTTCTGGGCTCTCCCAAGGAATCGTCATGTCCTACACAGAGGCACTTCTCCGCTCCCCCTGCCTGTTATAGGGTCTATAGTGAGATCCTCCTGCATGCAGGCAACCAGGTAAAAGCCAGAGTTACGTCTGGGGCTCAAGTGACTCCTCCAAGCTTAGTGTACAATGCTAGGTTCTCAACATGTTTCACCACAGAGGGAATCCCTGGAAGTGTGTGGATGATTTCAAGAGTCAGTGAGGGTGTAATTTGCCTCAGAGACAGAGGTTCACATCCAAATCTACATACTTTAGCATTGTGCATAGCTGATGGTAAAATAAGGATGACTCCAGATATGCCTCCATGCATATTTAGGTATGTAGGAACCCTTCTCTGACCTTGCCAACCTAACATTTACTTTAGGTAAAGGTAAAGGATCCCGTTACACGCCCATTGAGCATATTGGGAATATGGGTGTTAGGCCCATATTTTCTTGACCATCTGCACACGAGGGGTGATGTGGTCAGCATCACGCCGGCCACCTTAACCTTCCCAGAAGTTGCTCTGGTACCCCATTCATGAGGCCTGGTCGACCCTGGAGCCATTTGAAGTCTTAAAAAATCCCACCTCAACTGGGGATTGAACCATGGACCACCGAGCTAGGAAGCCACTGCACTACCACGGCTGTTAACATTTACTTTAGCTGTATTATAATCTTACTCTGTGACAACAGTTTGTAGTACATGATGAGGTTTACCAGTCCCATGCACAACCTCGCCTTTTATGACATGCCTGACAGAACAGTAGTCCTATTCTGTCATACGAGACTCTCGGGAACTACTCAGGGCAGTTTTAACAAGTTATTTGAGTTTAATGTTTGTTTGTATCAGCACGAGGAGTATCATAGAAGAAAAATGGCAGGTACACAGTTGTGGAAGGCTATAAAGGAAGTCACTATTTGGAATACTCATTAGTAAGTTTAACACTTCTCATCATTTCATGACAATAGCTGATGCAGACGAATAAGAATGACTGAGCCCTGAAACTTCATAAAATGTAAGAAAAGATTGATATGATGAAATAAAATATATGTTTGTAAATAAAACATTTCTCACAGAACAACGACTGTGTCGTTCGATTGCTGTCTTTTTCTGAAGTTGTGCAGATCTTGACACAGGCAAACTTTATTCATCAGTCAGTCATCACCTTTTAGCTCCTCAAAGAGCATAGGCTTTTAACAAACACATACCAAGTCCTAATGTCCCATGCCAAGTCCTGCTACCTATGCCAAGTCCTACTGCCCCATGCCAAGTCCTACCATCCCATGCGAAGTCCTACCATCCCATGCCAAGTCCTACTGCCCCATGCCAAGTCCTTCTGCCCCATGCCAAGTCCTACCATTCCATGCCAAATCCTACTGCCCCATGCCAAGTCCTTCTGCCCCATGCCAAGTCCTACTGCCCCATGCCAAGTCCTACCATCCCATGCCAAGTCCTACTGCCCCATGCCAAGTCCTACTGCCCCATGCCAAGTCCTACCATCCCATGCCAAGTCCTACTGCCCCATGCCAAGTCCTACCATCCCATGCCAAGTCCTACTGCCCCATGCCAAGTCCTACTGCCCCATGCCAAGTCCTACCATCCCATGCCAAGTCCTACTGCCCCATCCCAAGTCCTACTGCCCCATGCCAAGCCCTGCTGCCCCATGCCAAGTCCTACCATCCCATGACAAGTCCTACTGCCCCATGCCAAGTCCTACCATCCCATGCCAAGTCCTACCATCCCATGCCAAGTCCTACTGCCCCATGCCATGCCCTGCTGCCCCATGCCAAGTCCTACTGCCCCATGCCAAGTCCTACTGCCCCATGCCAAGTCCTACTGCCCCATGCCAAGTCCTGCTGCCCCATGCCATCAGCTCAAGCTCTGTCTATGTCCCCATCCTCATGTCTGTCTCAGTTTCCCTTGTCCACAAGTTGTTCAATCTGCATCTATCTTCTCTTACCCTGAGGAACTAAGAACTGTATGGTGATGCTATCAGCACTGACCTCATTTGTGCCCAAATCATCGCTAGTGTCTTATTCTCATTTCTTGTTCCACTGTTACGTGTCTGGTTGTTCCACTGTTACGTGTCTGGTTCTTGTCATCAGTTCCACGTTTGTCATACCATTTATGATCTCAAGCTTTATTATTATTATTCCCTAATAATACTTCTTCTGGTTGCCTTAAAACAATGATCATCAAGTGGCGTGCCATATTACACGGCATATGTGATAAAGTTCCCTACGGATCTCAATCATTCATGTTTTCCATCAGCTGTGCTGTTAACTACTTTCTATGCTATAGTCTCAGACTGTCTGTTATCGTGTTGTTTTTCCTTTGTCGACCTCTACTTCTCATATCCTTTGTTTTCCCTGTTATGACAATTTTAAATACACCTCGTCTCATCACATATTCATTGAAAGCAGCTGTCTTCTTCCTGTTTTTGTGATTATATATATATATATATATATATATATATATATATATATATATATATATATATATATATATATATATACACACATACACACATATATACTTAGTCTTACACTAGCTGTAAGTACCCGGCTTTGCCTGGGTCATCTAGGCGTATGAAGCTTCCTAAATTCAACGATTAGTGCACATGTTTAAATATAAAGACCCAGCAGTCTGGAATAAGTATATTTTGCCCACGTTTGGTGAGGCACGCATCGTTCAGCCTAGACACTGGGGCTGACGTTTATGTAAGGGCACATGATAACAAATTAAAGACTTTCCGGTCAGGAATAAAGGTGTCTATTTATCAAATTTAATTTTGCCTTTTTGGTGAGGCGAGCACTTTCAACCTAGACACTGCATTCATCAGTTATATTAGGGCACATGATGAAATATTAAAGACCGTATTTTATCATTAATTTTGTCTTCTTTTAGCGAAGCGCTCCCCATTCAGCATAACACTGGGTCCGTCAGTAATATTAGGGTACATGATCAAATATACAATACCATGTGATAAGAGACTAAGACATGTTTGCCTAGTGTTGGTGAGACACGACCCGTTTAACATAGACACAGAACATGTTGGTTATATTAGGGCGCATTTACAATTATAGAAGACCTTTCTGTCTATCTTTCTGGTGATCCTTTTTAAAAATAAAATTTTGCCTCATGTTAATGATGCAACACCTGTTCAACCTAGACACATGGTCCGTCGGTCTTATTAGGGTGCATGACCATAAAATAAATCATCTAGATCTTTTGGTCTATCTTTTTGATAAGACCGTTAAAAAAAAAATGTTGCCTCATTTTACCGTTCAACCTAGCCACCCTGAAGGTTTAGACTTACTCAGCAAGAAGACAGGCGTAAGCCCAGAAAGTATAATATATGAAGAAGGGTAAGCATTAAAGCAAATGGAACAGTTTAACTATGACGGATCTATCATATCATCTGGTGGCAGATGCCAAACTAAAGTCTAGGCAAGAGTGGCAACTGCAAAAGCAGCTTTCCACTACAAGGAAAGCATTTTTACTAACAAAAGGCATGTTCAAATCAAATAGTAATTTTTTTTTCAAAGAATAAGGTCGTCCACATATGTGGGGATAAAAATGGCAAGGCAAGTTCTGTGTCCCGAAAAATAACACTCCGTTTTTTTTGTTTGGCAAGAGCGAGAATCCTTGTTATGCCTGCCACATACCAGTACATCGACGTAAATTTATAAACTACATCACAAATCTTCCCAAGTTGTAGCGTGCAGATTAATTAAGCCTATTGTTGGTGACCAAGCAGTCTGCATAATGCTAGAACTGATCATGGTGCGTAACTCTTGTTTGCGGTTACAATCCAGCCTTCGAATGACGTTATGGCAGAGTGGTTAAGAGTAAGAGTGCTTACTTCTCGATCGAATCCTGGTGGCGGCAAGCTAAAGTCTGCACATCTGTAAATGGGTACCTGACTCTGCTTTATGAGTCAGTGAAGGTAAAGGCAGCGAGGAAGGGAAAGGGTCACTCCACCCACCTCATAAAGCTGAGACAACACAGTGGTTCCCAAACAGTGTGGCACGCCACACTGATCCGGCGCGAGAGGATGGCAGGTGTGGCGGGAAGATTCAAAGACAATCAAGGATTTAGAGACATTTTCAAAAAAATTCATATGCCAAAAATAAATATGAAGGTCATTTTCTTATTTATTTTGTTACATGTGATATAATATGGGAAATACATGTATAGAAACCTGTAGAATTTTCCAGAAGTTTCCAGATTTTACTCAGTCATTTAATTTATTGTAGTATGTCAAATAGATTTTAAATAATAATTTTAAAAAGTTAAAAATAATGTAATTTACTCGATAAAGCACTAATAGAGTTTAACATTTTGTCTTTGAAGGTATTTCTTATCAATAAAAAATTAGGTGTGGCGCGAGGGCATTCTCATTCCGAAAGTGTGACCCAGAGAAGAAAAAAAGTTTGGGAACCGCTGCTCAGTATTTCACTCCCCTATCTTCTATAGGACTAACTTTACCGTTTAACGAGCTTTATGAATGGGATCTGTTAGCATGGCCGTGTGAACACTCTATATAAATTACGAAGTGATGTTCTCCACAAAACCAACAAACAAAAAGCTACAGATTGTCATAAATAGGTGCTTGCTTGGAATAAAAGGATTGAAGTGGTGTGACAAGATCACTAATGTAGAACCATGCAAGCGCCAGTGGAACAAGAGATGAGAAGAACATGCAGGAGATCGATTGGACACTCATTGAAGAAACCTGTTGACAGCATTAACAGGCAGTCTGTGTTATGGAATTTCCCCCCTTCCCGGGTAAGAGAGGTAGACCAAAGAACACATGGAGAAGAGATCGAGATAGGCAGGCATGGGATGAATAAGATATGAAAAAAGCTGGATGATGGATGGGACATAAATATGTTGAAGGCCTATCCTCCTGTGGAAGCTGAAGAGTGAATATGCTGATGGTATTCCAGTTCAGTTGTAACTTTCAGCCTACGTGTTTATTCAGGAATGTGAACAAACGTGTGAATGCTCATTATAATTAGTTGTTTTGATAACGCTTGTTGACAAATAGTTACATAGTGTCTAGTTCATTGCGCATGTCCGCACCACAGAATTGCCAAAAGCCTGATTATGTATTCCAGCCAGCGCCTGTAAATGTGGGGGGTGCAAGTTTTAAAAAGACTGACGTCATTAACTCATTTTAGAATGAATCGTGTGCATATGCTGTTTATGTCATGACACAAGTCCGCAATTTTCTTTGTGGTGGTCTTCTAGCGGTGCTGTCATGTCTGTTTATATATTACACAAAATGAAGTGAACGGAAAATAAATGAAGCGGAACCAAATCAAGTTGCACGTTTCTGGGCCATCAAGCTTTCAACCAGCTGTGAGGTTGTTTCAAATGCTTGTTAAAGCTATGATAGAATTCGCGGGAAAGAAACTGCAGCTCATGACTAGCTCAATAATTTTCGAAATGATAGAAAAGCTACGGAAAAGACTAGATCTACAATGTATTTAGTACCAAGGATTCAACTTGGCGTTGGCTTCGAAAAGCTCAGCAGGAAAAGGGGGTGGCTTCTTGTACATTTCCCGCCATCCAATGGGGGCTGTCCGAATCATGATCATCAGCTGCCGTCTCCACAACGAAGGTCGGATGCATTGGATCTCTTACGTCTTCTGTCTTGATGATGCACTTTTACAGACTCTTTCCTGTCCATCTCATGATGTTGATTTCCGAATATGCAGGGCTAAAATCTTGTGCCGTAGTTATGGGCTGACCCAAGGAATTGTCATGTCCTGTACTGAGCCACTTCCCAGCTCTCCTTGACTGTCACCAGTTTATTGTGAGATCTTTCTGCTCAGAGCCAACAAGGTAAAAGCCGAAGTTAAATCTTGGGCGCAAGCGACTCCCCTAAGCGTAGTGTGCAATGCTAAATTCTCATCATGTTTTACCACAGGGCGGGATCATGATATTGGGCCACTCTAGTGTGGGTACTCCATCACTGAGTATTGACAAGGCAACTCGAAGATTGCCGTCTTACAGGATGCGCCACGTGGAATTGCTTCAGTGACTTGGTGAGAGATGTAACCCTGGAATTCACAAGAGAGCAGCATGCATTCCTTTGCATTGCCGAAACGAGGAATATTAATTACAGAACAATTTTTAGTTTTAATTAACGCCTTAACTTCCTAAAATAAAGGTTCCAAACATAAATATATTAACTTACTCAGTGGCGGATCTACTATGAAACTAATGAAGCTTAAGCTTCAGGGCCCCTAATACCGGAGGGGCCCCAAAAGCGACTTTAGTCCACATTGCTTAAAAATTTTGGGTCTACTGGAGTTTTTACAAAATAATAATATTAATAATATAGTGTAATTCAATACAAAATAATAGTTAACATAAAAATTAAAAGGTTATTAAAGTATCATGTAGGCTAGCCGTAAACGAAAAAACGCTTTCTCAGAAAGTAGACCTAACATGTTTTCCTTTCAAAGCATGCGACAATAGCCGCACGACTCAAATTGATTAATTTTTTTGTTGTATATATTTCAACAATCCCAAATTTTGAGAGTCAGTAGCACAGATGTTGTAACGGTGGAGTGTCGTGGTAAGTTGGCTGTTCTGCTGTAGCTAATGTAATTTTTGTCCCTTTTTAACAGAGGTCAAGACCCTAGAGGAATAACAATGAGTTCACGAAAGTACTTAAGTGGATACCAAAAACGCAAACTGAAGGAAAAGCGATCCGACGCAATCTCTAAATGTCAAAAACTAACAAACTATTTGGCAATGTCAAGTTTGTCAACACCTACATTTGAAACAAGCCAAGCAAACACCATTGAAGCCACTGATAGTGCACAAACTGTGGGAGCTCTTTCTAGCAATATTCACAGGATTTAGATGCTTCGCCTTCAGGGAAGTACCTAGGTTTTATTTATTTAATTTTTTTATTTTTATTTTCTTTTAAGTTCTTATGTCTCCTATCTAGCCTTCACTTTCTTTCTTTTCCTGACGAAGGCCTTGTGGCCGTAACGTAGACTACTTTCTTTGTCTTTTGTCCTCGTAAGACGAATCACCTTTTTTCGATTTTTTTTCAAACCCATCCATTGCCTCTAATATAAGATTGTCAAGCTTTCCTTCTCCGTTTAGAGTTCTAACATTCCATGTTCCTATTTTTAGGCTTCTCCTACTAGTTTTTAGGTGGTCTTTCTCAGAATGCTCCCTTTCAACAGAATTTAAGGAACACTCGTCATTATGTACTTCCTTACTCATTAGAGGAGTTGCCTCTTCCCTGTTAATTTGTACAGTAGATTCTTCCCCAGGGGACAGAGAGTTCTCTACATATCGGTTCTTATCTTGTTGTTGTGATCCCATTACGTTCTGTAGGAAGTACGTGGTAAAGCCCCAATCTCTTCCACGGTGGCTAGCCATTGTCTTTTTCTATGTCCGACACGCCTCTAGTGCGCCACACACTTTGCTGTTTCGCTTTGCGAGCCGTTGATCTTCTCAGATTCCTCCGCCTCACTCACCGTCTCAGTCTTTGTGTACTAGGGATGGACATTCCCTTGAGTAAGATTGCTCCTTCTCCACCCATGTAGTTTAGCCAGTCAGCCAAGACTTGCCCGGGATGTGGCCACCGCCGTACACAAGCGGTATTCGAGGAGCCATACATGAGCTAGATAAAGAGAGGAGAACCAAATAGGATCCTGACTATCCTAAAAAGGACATGTCTGTCTCTCACCGTGAGGTACTATCCCTCTCTCTTTATCCTACATCCCATCTCTGACTCTAGCCATTGATAAAAGGATGTGCTATTAGATTTAGAATTTGGTTTCTCTAAATGTACTACCTGCATTGTAACTTTGATGCTTCCTTTTCCATGATCACCCCAATCTTCAGCCATACTTCATTTTCTGGAATGGAACCCTTATGCCACGTTAATAAGCCCGCCCTCGTGTAATCTTTAAGAAACACACGAAGAAAGCCACATAAATCTTTGATACATGCAAATGGTGTCTCTAGCCTTTATCCATTATCCCCCACAAACTCTTTCATTTCCACATCCACCCATTCACGCGTAATCTCTCTTGTCCATTTTCTTTCTGTCCCTTTATGCTCCATGTCAACACCAACATGTTTCAATAATCTTCTCTGTTTTCTCTCCTGTGCCCACGTAAGACCTACTGTTTCCTTCATGGCTATTGCTAATTCTTTGGATATTCTAAATCTACTTTCAATGCCTGCTTTCCTGCAAATTTCCTGACGTGACGTTTCTGAACAGCGTTGTAGTTCATGTGCCTGCTCAGGTGAAAGATAGGCTAAGATAGTACGATGAAGGGGATTGGAGGAAATTTGAAGGAAGCCGAAATATTATTGGCTGACCTCAATATACAAATCTAGTTGGTATTAGTAACACATAGTGGTTTGAGATAATTTTTTTTTTTTAAGTTTCATTCAAAAAAGAGATGCTTGGTCTCATTGGCCAAAGCTTTTTAAATGATAGGAAAAGTAGGTTGCTCGCTGCCATTTTTTCAAAATATTCAGAGGAGCAAGAAGCGATGAGCAGACTTGTGCTTTTTTGTTAATAATAATATCTAAAAGCAGTCTGAACAGAGGCAGTGATGAAAGTGTGCCATATTATATTGCCTAATTCATCGTTACTTGTTTATATTTCCTTTCTATGTGGTAAGATTGATTTTATTGACTTTTTAATTTAAAAAAGGGTGTGTATAAGAAAAGGCCATGGAAAAAGATTGTAATTAAAGGGTTCCATAGCAGACTTAGGCATGGCCTAGATGTTGATCCATCATATAAGGGACTATCTAAGAAGTTTAGAACTATAGGACTATATATATATGATGGTCATACAGGAACATTACACCTATCTTATTGCATGGAAAAGATTACTGCAGGAATGACAGAGGCGTAGCATCCATTAGGGAAAGAGAAAAGAAAACTGGTACCATTTGTTCCATCAAACTAAAGTGGAGAAGCAGGGTTGTCAGAGAGAGCTGACTATGTTCTTTTGTATCGCATATATGTTTACAGGTAAATTAGGAAGAATTAGTTTGGTATTAAGACAGAACCATAACTTGCATTGACAGGGGTTCCTGCTGGCACTTGTCTGGTGCTAGTGCTCGCTCATTGAAGAAGTCTGCACAATTTCAAAGAGTCTCTGGCACCTGCTTGTATTAAAAAAGTTCAAGTCCAGAGGAGACTGAAGTGTTTGGCCAAACCGACTACAACTGCGGCTTATTCCAGGATCCAGATAAGTTGAATATCTGGCCTGGGACAACCTATCACTATTAAAGAATAATCTCCTGTGCTTACAAAAAAAAACATTCATCCTAAAGAAGGTAATAAACCTTCATAGTATCACAAAAGACAGTGGGATGATGACAATCCTCAACCTGCTTCCCCTCACCAGTATTTAAATAGAGTAAATAACATCAAAGTGAACATTTGTAACAATGTATTACGGATTTATTGTCTGTTGTATGTAAATATCTTTATATATATATATATATATATATATATATATATATATATATATATATATATATATATATATATATATATATATATATATATATATATATATATATATATATTTGTAAATATATCTATCCATCTAAATTGATTCTCATTGAACTATAGTCCTGACCAAAATAACTTTAGGCTCAGGACCAATAAAGTTTAACAAAAGATATTTTAATTATAAAATTTAACAGCTGGAGTTAGTTGATTTTATCATAGTAATTAGTATATGTTTGTATATGTTTTTGTATTGAGATTCTTTAACAACACCCTTACAATACCCTAGACACGTTAGATAGTCTTCAGTCACGCTAGTCAATAAGAATATATAACTTAGAGTGAGATTGTAGGTGGTAACAAGAAAGGTACTCTGTAACACATTTGTCCATTGTTTACCTCAGAGACCTTCACAGTTGATCTCACTCGAGTACAATTATATGCACACTATTCTTCTTAACATCAAAACCCACCACACAGATACAGGAAATACCAGGACTGAACATCAGTGGAAGGTCAATAAACAACCTTAGATATGCAGATGATACCGTGTTGTTAGCTGAAAGCGAACAGGAGTTACAAGAACTAGTGAAGCAATTGAACAGTATAAGTCATGAATATGGACTAGACATTAATATTGAGAAAACAAAAACTATGATAATTAGCAAAACAGACGATAAACCCACATTAAAGATAAGCGTAAATGGGAAAATCCTGGAACAAGTCAAGAGCTACGTATATCTTGGTCATATAATAACAGAAGATGGCAGATGTGAAACAGAAATCAAGAAGAGAATAGGAATGGCCAAAGCTACTTTCAACATGAAACATATACTGACATCTAAGCAGTTATCTCACAAATTAAAACTGAGAATCATAAAGTGTTATATATATTCTGCATTTCTGTATGGTGCAGAAACATGGACGATGAATAAGCATTTGAAAGAAAGAATTGAGGCTCTTGAAATGTGGATGTATAGAAGAATGGGGCGTATCTCATGGAAAGAGATGAAAACAAATAAGGAGGTCCTAGAAAATCTAGGTATGAAAAGAGAACTAATGAGGGAGGTCAAAGTTCGGCAGCTTAAATACTTTGGCCACATAAAAAGGCATAACACCTTGCAGAAGACCATAACAGAAGGGAGAGTTGAAGGCAAACGTGCAAAGGACAGCGCTATAAGTGGGAAGATAACATCAAGAGATGGACAGGAAAGAGTCTATCAGAGTGCACCACCAAGACAAGAGACAGAAGACGTTGGAGATCCATTACAGCCAACCTTCGTTGTGGAGATGGAAACTGATGATGATGATGAGAGTCAGAGATACATATGATAATTTAGAAATATTTATGAATGGCATGAAAGCTCAAATAGAGTCACTAAAAGATTTAGAGTGGGATGGTAAAAAAGTTGTTGTTTTCTTATTCGGGGATTATGACTTTTTGATGAAAATGTTTGGTTTGTCTGGAGCTCAAGGAACATACCCATGTCTGTGGTGTCTCCAGCAAAACAAGGAAATAAAGACATCCAGAGAGCATACATCTTGCAAATCAAGAAGTTTGGCCATGTTGATAAGAGATTACAATAGATATATGAAATATGGGAAAGGGAATAAAAGGCAAGTGGCACGTTACCATAATTGTTTACACAAATCAATGTTAGAGATTGAAATTGAAAATGTATCACCTCCTTACCTTCATATTTTATTAGGCATTGTTTTGAAACACCACAGACTTCTAGAACAGGTAGCCGATACAATAGACGCAAAGATATTTGAGAATCCGCAAGAGATACATACAAACATTAGTACTATTAAGAACTTGAAGAGATTTGGTAGGAACTGGAAACAGGAAGAAGAATTAGAAGCTAAAATTTAATTTTTTCAGGCAGGTATTAAACTTTGTGAGGATAAGGAGGAGACAGATAGTTTTAAAGTTAAACTTGAAAATGCACAAGATGCGCTGGCCAAACTTCAGTTTCAAGATCTGTGTGCTAGGTCTGGTCCAGTTTGCTCACACTTGGACAAGGTACTAGCCAAACACAAAATCATACCACAGGCTTATCATAGCAGAGCATTCATAGGGAATCACTGCCACAGATATCTCACACTAAAAGTTTATAAAGATCTTACAAGATAAATCATTACACAAACACTGAAAATTACAGACAAACAAGATATAACTGACATAGTTTTTATTGCCCAAGAACAATTCAACTCACTGAACAAAGCATTTGAGAAATTACACAACAAAATATCAAACAGTAAACCAATTAATAAAGAATCAATATCATCAATAACAGCATCAATAGAGACATATATGTCTTTGTTCAGAAAGCTATTCCTCAGTAAGACAATTCCTAAACAGCACATATTAGAAAAACATTGCGCAGACTGGATCAGAACTCATGGCTTTGGAATGGGCATGCATGGAGAGCAAGGAGGAGAATTTATACATTCCACTATTTCCTAAATTGAAAGACGCGCCAGCGGTATTAAAAATATAACTTCGCAATTAAAATTTATAATGGAAACTCATTTGTTACAAATTTCTCCATCTGTGAATGTACAGATTCCTTCTATAAAAAAAAGGAAGTGTGAATGATAATTGAGCGAAATTTTGGGGCTAGAGCAAATTATGGCAGTTGTTGCGTGAGAGTGACAGAATTAACAGAGTGTGGAAATCATTTAATAGGTGTATGTTTTATTTATTAAATTGAACATTTCGTTTTACTCATGACCATACTCATTTTTACATGACCATCGTGATGTATGATTGAGATAATTGTTAGCTCTCGTGTTTTGGGGACAATTGGGTGTGTTATTTTAAGGTAATAAATGTGGGCTTGCAATTTAATGTTTTAATAATTAATGTTTGATGCATAAATCCAAAACAAAACTATGATATCCATTTTCTGCAGGTTTTCTACTTTTGATTTCTGTAATTTGTTATGCATGTTGATTGTGATCGTTGTAGTGTAAATTGCATAAGAAACAAACCATAACAAAATATTTAAAAAAAACGTAACATTTACACTATTTCAGACTATTATATCTTCTGTTCTAATTGTGATAAAATGTTTGTTCTTGTTCTAAAATTTACTCTAACATTTCTAGTCTAGCTTAACGCAAAATTAAAGCCGGTATTTATAATAATAAAGTAGTCTAAAAGCATTAATTAAGCCCTATCAAAAGTAAACACCGCCACATTTTTTTTCCCGTTAGGAAGTTGACCACGTGACCTCTGTCACGATAGCTATAAATAGCGTGGTCAGGAAAAAACTAAAGTGTCGCTCGCAAACAGCCGTGCGAATTAGACGTCTGTCACGGCTGTTTGCGTCTATTGTATCGGCTACCTGTTCTAGAAGTCTGTGGTGTTTCAAAACAATGCCTAATAAAATATGAAGGTAAGGAGGTGCTACATTTTCAATTTCAATCTCTAACATTGGTTTGTGTAAACAATTATGGTAACGTGCCACTTGCCTTTTATTCCCTTTCCCATATTTCATATATCTATTGTAATCTCTTATCAACATGGCCAAACTTCTTGGTTTGCAAGATGTATGCTCCCTGGATGTCTTTATTTCCTTGTTTTGCTGGAGACACCACAGACATGGGTATGTTCCTTGAGCTCCAGACAAACCAAACATTTTCATCAAAAAGTCATAATCCCCGAATAAGAAAACAACAACTTTTTTACCATCCCACTCTAAATCTTTTAGTGACTCTATCTGAGCTTTCATGCCATTCATAAATATTTCTAAATTATCATATGTATCTCTGACTTTAGCCATTGATAAAAGGATGGTATTAGATTTAGAATTTGGTTTCTCTAAATGTACTACCTGCATTGTAACTTTGATGCTTCCGTTTCCATGATCACCCCAATCTTCAGCCATACTTCATTTTCTGGAATGGAACCCTTATGCCACGTTAATAAGCCCGCCCTCTTGTAATCTTTAAGAAGCACACGAAGAAAGCCACATAAATCTTTGATACATGCAAATGGTGTCTCTAGCCTTTGTCCATTATCCCCCACAAACTCTTTCATTTCCACATCCACCCATTCACGCGTAATCTCTCTTGTCCATTTTCTTTCTGCCCCTTTATGCTCCATGTCAACACCAACATGTTTCAATAATCTTCTCTGTTTTCTCTCCTGTGCCCACGTAAGACCTACTGTTTCCTTCATGGCTATTGCTAATTCTTTGGATATTCTAAATCTACTTTCAATGCCTGCTTTCCTGCAAATTTCCTGACGTGACGTTTCTGAACAGCGTTGTAGTTCATGTGCCTGCTGCTGGTCTAATGAGTCAGCTGATGTTCCAGCAATATGTTTCATAACAGTGTGGAGAAATTGAGATCGCTTACGTTTTGTTGGCGTTCTGGTGACTGATGTTTCTCTTCTATGTTTAATTAGTTTTTATAGTACAATAGGCTGTCCTCTAGTTTTGCATTTTATGATATTATTTTTTGCTGTTTCTAGTTTTTTTTTCTAACAATGGATGTGAATAGGGTTTCTTCCTCTTGTGTTAGTGGTTGTGAAGGTGGTTTAGCAAGTAACTGTTGTACTGTGATGTCGCTTTTGAAGACAGGCGAGGTGGATGTACTTGTCGTATGTATAACTGACTTGGTAGGGGTAGATGGGGACAACAAAAACTGGCAAGCTAGGGTGAGTAGTGTTATCCACCTCCAAATGAATAATGGTATCGCCTTTAATGTGAGCTGACACATCAACCTCCAGCTGAACAATATCATCACTAGTGTGAGCAGGCACATCAACCTCCTGCTGTGCAGAGCTATCCTGACTACAACTAACTGACTGACTACAGCTAACTGACTGACTACAACTGACTGATTACAACTGACTGACTACAGCTAACTGACTGATTAGACATGGAGGGGCCAGAAAGAACATCACAGGGGATAGAGCAGCTTTTTGTTTTTAAAACACCAAAAGATGTCTTTGCAGTAAGTGAAATTATGGTCATAGTCTTTCCAGATGTGCTGACTATTTTCCGATAGTAACTTGGATGTTTCAAGACACTTCTCATTATGCCTCCTTTTTGCGTTTTGTATTCCGAAGTAACACTTTCTACAAAATATAATCTAATCCTCTGTGGGTTTATCATCTGATACGTTAATTCCAAACACAAAAAACACGTAATTCCAACAGTTCAGTGCTTTCTGATTTGAACTTTTTGTTTTGGAAGTTAATGCTTTCTTGCTACAGGCTCTGCACAGTGCACTGGCACAATTCATATGATGCAATAAAGTATGTTCCATTTCGTTGTTATGTAGTATAGTTTACTTGTGTATGTATAAAGATAATGGAATATTTGGGAGTATCAAGTCTAACACCAGGCTGTAGAATGCTTTATCTGTGAATGAAAGAAGATATACAAAAAGTTACTTAGAATTCTTTGGCAGCCGTCGTGTGCACAGGATTGTCTACCAAAGGGGACCAGAAGACGCAGCAATAGAGACCGCAGTCAGCGACTCATAGCTTGACTGCCTGCGTCAGGACCAGCGAACCAGAGCTGGTCAAGACCATGCTCCACCTCCACGTGGTGGTCCTGAAAACAGTCTGCAGCAGTGCAGGCTGGCTGAGCGAGCACGGATCGCAATGGGAAGGCAAACCCAGTCCTAAAAAATGCCGTGCAGAAGTCGGATGTGTCGACCGAAAGGTGCAGATCTCACAGTTACGTTGTAAACAGACACAACGCAACCACCGTCCTTTTCAGGGCGAACGAGGAAGAAGAAGAAGTCTACCAAAGAACACTAATTGAACAGTCCTTATCTCACACACAATAAAAAAAAGACATTCATATTATAAATACAAGATTAAGAAGACTTGAAAGATAGATCAAAGTATGTGGAAGTAATCTATCTATAGCTTTACATGTTTTCTGACGCTTATATACGTAGCTAAATATCATAATAAATGAAAGAAAATGCAAAAACAGATGGTGCTTTACAAAAATTTATTTTTTTACAACCTTATTTAAGATTTGCGAGTATCAGGAATGCGTTTACAATGATTTAATGTTATAAAATCTGGTGACAATATGCTTGTTCTTGTAATGCCAAACTCACAAAATTGACTACCACACATTCTCAAGATATGAAACCACACAAAAAAGTATGTGGAAATAATCTTTAGCTTCCCTTCTAGAAGTCTTTATAATTATAAACTCATACGAATGGGCCGATTTTTAGATATTACATTAATAAAAAGATTACTTCTGTTATGAATTTCCTCAAATGATGACGCTGTTTTCAAAAGTCTGTAACTCCGTCAAATATAATTTCAAACAAATAAAAATGCAATCAAAAATAGAACACAGAACAAAGTTATAGTACACAAAAGAATTTTAGCGCTGTGTTTATCCAGAACGAGTGTGTAATGATTTATATAATTACTGATTTTACACACACATCAGCTGTTTTCCGCGCCAAAACTAGCAGTAGGCGTTTACGGTGCAGAGGAAATTTATTACCCGGTGTCAGAATTCCGGTCACCGAAACTAAAAGAGCGCCGGTACAAACAGCCGTGAATTCGGTATCGGCTATACTTGCACCGGATAAAGGAACCTGGAAATTTCTTGTTCCCGCTTCTGGCCAATTTACAACCTCAACAATTATTCCCTTTCCAAAATTAAATCAAATGTGCCTCTACTCTCACGATGTCCACAAATTCTGGTCCAGCCCATATGTTTTCAAGTTTTGGTACTTTGACATTTGTGTACAGTAACAAGTTAAAACCCATTCAGCTGTCTGTGCATTTTATAAACTGAGTCGCGAGGGCGCAATGCAGCCTTTCACAAATGGAATACTTAATTATTCCGCTCTTATAATGCATGCTGTATATCATCATAAAGCACAATGCCTAGGGGCGTAGGAGATCATGTCTCTACAACTTTCTGTCCCCGGTACAATATATCAATTCTGCTGTTGACTTCTTTCCATGCCGCGATGTCAAACTGTCCATTATTTGCTCTCTTTGTCTTCCCATATCTTCTTTTCCTTCAATCTTACTTGTTAGTCGGTATATTCCAGCTTACGTCTTCTCATAACATGCCCAAAAACAGTGTATTAGCTCTTTATATCTTGTGAAATAAGTTTCATTTGTGCAGTGGCCTCTTTCAGGACATCCTCATTACTCCTTTTGGCTGTCCATGGTATTTTTAACATTCTTCTGTAAAACCACATCTCTGTGGCCTCTAGTGTCTTCCCTATTTGTTTACTAATTGTCCATGACTGTACTCCCATATGTCAGGATTGGTTTTATACTCGTATAACACTGAAGAACTCTCTTACTTCCATTGACAATGAATTGTTGCATAAAATACTCTTCATTTTACAGAATGCTTTTTTTGCCTGAGCTATTCTGCTCTTCACTTCTGAGATGCATCTTCCATCCATTGTTATTAATGTGCCCAGGTATTTGAATCTGTTGACCTGTTTTAAAACTGTTCCATTTACTTTGATAGTGCGTTCAGGGGAAGCCATTTTCTTTGAGACGACCATAACTTCTGTCTTTTTTACTATTAAGGCTGTATTGCCACTTTCTGTCACTATTGTATCAACCATTTCCTGCAGGTCCTTTTCACTTTTTGTTATTAAGGCTTTATCATCAGAGTATCTCAAGTTGTTCATAAAATGTCCACCAAATGATATTCCTGGCATGTCCTCTAGGGATCTCATTATATTTTCACTGAACAGATTGAACAGATCCGGGGACAGCACACATCCCTGCCTGACACTCTTTTTAACTTGCTGAAACGTTCCTATTTGGCTGCTAATTCTTACAGTTGCTGTTTGTTGCCAGTCTTCTTCTTTGATCCTTAGCCGCCGACCGTCAAAGCAGTCAGTGGCCATTACGCCTGGTGGCGTCTTGTAGGGCAACAACAAATTGATTCCACTTTGCTCGGTCGGCGGCCATCCTTCGTACAGTGCCCCAACTCTGGTTCATTCTTTGCACCTCAGCCTTCACAGTCCTCCGCCAAGTTGTTTTTGGTCGGCCTCTCTTTCGTTTTCCTTCAGGGGTCCATAGCATAGCTGTTCTTGTGATGGCATCGGGGTCTCTTCTGAGGACATGGCCAACCCAGCTCCAGCGTCTGCCAGCTATGATGGTGTGCATGTCCTCTTGCTTGCTCCGAGTAAGCAGATCTTGGTTGGTGATGATATTCGGCCAAAAAATTCTGAGAATTTTTCATAGACACGTTGTGTGAAAAGAGGACAATTTCGACATTTCCTTCTCTGTAACTCTCCAGCTCTCCGCGCCATAGAAAAGCACAGAAAGCACACAGCTCTGATATAATCCTAATTTTGTGCTTGTGCTGTACTGAGAGGACTTCCAGATGTTGTTTAGACTAAAAAAGGCTGTTCTTGCTTTGTTCATTTTGTTGTTGATGTCTTTGCTTGCTCCGCCGTCTGGTGTTACTATGCACCCCAGGTATGCGAAGGCATCCGTCTGTACCAGCCGCTGACTCCCCACTGACACGGGCTCAGCGTTGCCCACACTGAGCGTCATGACCTCTGTCTTCTTTAGGTTGATGTTCAAGCCCAACTGCTGGCTATACTCATTAAGTCCATTCGCCTTTTCCCGGATGTGCTGATGTGAATGTGCCAGCATGTGGTAAACTTCTAAATACAATATCTAAATTAGATTATAACAGTATAGTGCATAAAGTCAAAGATAAGATAGTACTAAAAAATTTTCGGCGAGAATCGTAAGTCGTCGCCTACGCCTTCAGCGTATTATTTGATAACGCAATGGCCGAACCAAAAGGGTACCCTATTTTTCAAATTCGTCATTGAGACAAACGTTCCACTTCCCTAGGTCAACTAAGTATTTGCCTAAAATGCATTGTAGAGGGGAGGGGAAACGGAGATAACCCAACGCAAATCACGTCTCACATTGTTTATAAAAATAAAACCAACTTGATAGCCTTGCCTTAGGCGGTTTTCAAAATACGAGGAAAAGTTAGAAAATGTGGACACTACGGTCATGAAAACACGCTTAGCTCTTGTTGCGAATGACGTAATTCTCGTGTATTACGAGAGACTCTCGTAAGTACATGGAAAAAGAATTGAACAGGAGGTAGTTTAAAAAATAAACAATCAACATGAAAAAAAGTTAGAATTTTGAACCAAGCCGCTTAGCCCCATAAAAATCATATATTCGTGTACCTGAAGACTTGCTGACTAAGAATATGTTGTTAGTTATCTAAATAGTCCATTAGATAATTAAATATTGTTAATAATACATAGAGAATCGGAGATACTGTCAGGTCAAGTCATATCTGCTTAGATTGGATAGCATATTTGTTATGTTGTAAGATTGATTTTATTGACTTTTTAATTAAAAAGGGTTGTGTGAAAAAAGAAAAGGCCATGTAAAAGATTGTAATTAAATGGTTCCATGGCAGACTTAGGCATGGCCTAGATGTCGATCCATCATATAAGGGACTATCTAAGAAGTTTAGAACTACAGGAATATATATATATATATGATGGTCATACAGGAACATTACACCTATCTTATTGCATGGAAAAGATTACTGCAGGAATGACAGAGGCGTAGCATCCATTAGGGAAGAGAAAAGAAAACTGGTACCATTTGTTCCATCAAACTAAAGTGGAGAAGCAGAGTTGTCAGAGAGAGAGCTAACCATGTTCTTTTGTATTGTATGTATGTTTACATGTAAATTAGGAGGGATTAGTGTGATATTAAGACAGAACCATAACTTGCATTGACAGGGGTTCCTGCTGACACTTGTCTGGTGCTAGTACTCGCTCATTGAAGAAGTCTGCACTATTTCAAAGAGTCTCTGGCACCTGCTTGTATTAAAGAAGGTCAAGTCCAGAGGAGACTGAAGTGTTTGGCAAAACCGATTACAACTGCGGCTTATTCCAGGCAACAGATAAGTGTAATATCTGGCCTGGGACAACCTATCACAAATAAAGAACAATCTCCTGTGTAGACAACACGTTACTCCAAAGAATAAAATAAACAATCATAGTGAAACAAAAGACAGTGGGATGATGACAATCCTCAACCTGCTTCCCCGTACCAGTAGTTAAATATAGTAATTAATATCAACTTGAAAATTTGTAACAATGTACTATGGACCAACTGTTGTATGTAAATATCTTTATATATATTTGTAAATATATCTATCCATCTAAATTGATTCTCATTGAACTGTAGTCCTGACCAAAACAACTTTAGGCTCAGGACCAATAAAGTTTAACAAAAGATATTTTAAATATAAAACTTAACAGCTGGAGTTAGTTGAGTTTATCATAGTATTTAATATATGTTTGTATTGAGATTCTTTAACAACACTCTTACAATACCCTAGACACTTTATGTAGCTTTCAGTCACGCTAGTCAATAAAAATATAACTTAGAGTGAGATTGTAGGGTGGTAACAAGAAAGGTACTCTGTAACACAGCTGTCCATTGTTTACCTCAGAGACCTTCACAGTTGATCTCACTCAAGTACAATTATATGCACACCATTCTTCTTAACATCTAAACCCACCACATATATTGGGGTCTCTAAGTCCGAGATTTGAATTTGGCATATATAGATGAATGTTTGAAATAGGAATCTCATACAGCATATATTAACTAACTCCAGGAATAAAAATTAACAGTAGTATATAAATTCAAGATTGTATTACTAGTGTTAGGTTAGGAACACCCCCTAAGAAGATAAAAATAATTAAGAGGACATTTACAGTGATAAGTTGTCACAGCCAGTAGTAATTAGTTAATTATAGTTAGTATTTATTTTAGTTAAGTTTAAGATTGTCTTAGAACCTTAGTAGATCTACTTGAGTTAGAATGGCTGATCTAGCCAAATTCAGATCTGCCGCTGTGCAGACTGCTAAAGAAATGAATATGGAGGGTCAAGCTTTGATCCAATATGTAACTTCAGAATGCGACAAGTATATTGAAAAGGAGGATAGGAAGATAGCAGAAGAAAGAAAATTACAGTTACAAATTGAGGCTGACAAAGAAATTAAGAGGTTGCAGATTGAGGCTGACAAAGAGGCTAGGGCATTGGGGGCTGAGGCTAAGAAGTTACAGATAGAGGCAGAAGAAAAAAAGCTGAAAGAGAAGCAGAGGAAAGAAGACAAGCTACAGAAAGAGAAGAAAAGAGACTAGCTACAGAAAGAGCAGAAAAGAAACTGGCTACAGAAAGAGAAGAAAAGAGACTGGCTGCAGAGAGGGAAGCAGAAAAGGAGGAGAAGAGATTACAGAGGGAGCATGAGCTACGACTAAGGGAGTTAGAATTTCAAGGCCATGCTCCTGAAAATGGTGCCAGCCCATTTGCCTCAGATGCCACTGCTAGTCAGGGAGCCTCAACCTCAGCTATGGGTTTTCATGTAGACCATTTTGTTGAGAAAGACGATGACATAGAAGGGTACTTAAGTAGATTTGAACTTTTAGCCACTACATATGGGTTAGAGAGAGAGAGAGAGAGGTGGAGCCTAAAGTTATCCCAAGGGCTTAGGGGAACGGCTTATGAAGTTTTTGCCAAGATGAGCAGAGATGAACAAGACAATTATGACATGTTAAAGCAGGCTCTTTTATTAAGATATGAAAAGAACGGAGAATTTTATAGAAAAAATTTAGGAATGCCAAACTACTGTCGGGTGAGACCTATCACCAGCTCTCTGCACGGTTAGAGACCTACTTGGAGAAATGGACTGCTCTGGGGAAAACCCAAGATCTTAAGGAAATGATCCTTATTGAGCAGCTAAGAGAGTCCATGGCTCCAGACCTGAGAAAGTTTCTCATGGAACAAGGTGCAGAGAGGCTGGGTGAGTTACTCAATGTCGCTGAGAGGTATCAGGCAGCCCAAGCAGAGGTAGTTGGTAATAAAAAGAAACAGGTAGACAATTTTAAGGCACCTCAAAACTTTAATAAGTTTGACCATAGAGACCAGAACAAAGGTAAGCACCAGTTTGATAGGCCACGCAATGACTATAAAAATAAAACCCCACAATTCAATGAAAGGAAATATGATGAAAGAAAATCTTATAACCAAGGAAAGAAGTGGTGTAAAAATTGTCGGATGGAAAACCATAACACCGAAAATTGTAATAGGAAACCTGTAGTAATTGCCACGCTTCAGGTCAGGTCGACTCCTAGAAAGAAGGAGGAACCACCAAAAAATTATGTTTCGTAAAGAGTGTAGGAAGGCACAGGCTAAAGATAGATCACTGAAGCCGTGTTTTGACAAACTCCAAAAACTCCATACCCCTCCTAGAAAAGGAGAATTCTATTTGGATGATGGACTGCTTTACCGGACGGATAAAGCAGGATCATACGGGTGTGCACAGTTGGTAGTGCCCTCGAAATATAGGGAACGAATTATGAGATAAACACATGTTCAAGACGGTGGACATCTGAGAATGGGTCGCACCTGTACAAGGACATCTATGTCTTATTACTGGCCAGGAGTGGTTGAAGACATAAGAAAATTTGTCGAGGCCTGTAGTGAAGTTCTAAATACAATATCTAAATTAATATACAGTAGAACTCCATTTATCCGAACCCCATGGGACCGAGCATCGTTCGGATAATCAAATGTTCGGATAACTGGATTACATAATGTATCGAGTACATGTACACATATTTCTAAAAATAATTAACCATCACAAGGAAAATACACTATAAAACATATTTACATACTTGTACTGTAATAATAATACCCACACTGTATTAGATCACTGTATCACCAAAATCTTTTATTACACTGCAGTGCATGTACTACTTGTATTAATTATTTTTGTTAAGAAAGAGAAATGTTTTCAAAATAACATTACAAACGATTCAAAACCAGGCGCAACTTACGTATATATGTACTTGCACAGATGTAGCCCACTATTTAAAATAATGAGGAATCCTCTTTTGCACCAAACTGGATAGTCTCCTTTTGGCTGCTAAGTCCCGCATTCTCTTCAACAGCAGAAGCTGTGTAGGACAGCTGTCATCTTCTTGCTCGTACCAAGCCATCGCTGTTTCTAGTGCTATAAAGGCTTCTTCAGGACTTGGTCGACGTTTTGATTTTTCTTCATAATCTACAAGTACATCATGTACTTCTGAGGAGTCTTCATCATCGGTCACTACATGTATTTGGTTTTCTTCTTGCACAAAAGACAAAATTTCTTCGTCATTCAAAAACTGAAAACCAGAATCATTATCATCTTCTAGCCACATGTGTGCATCATCTTTGTCACAGTCCGAAAATCCGGGCATTGCTTGAAACAGTTCCACAACTTCATTTATACAATCATCATTTGTGTCCACTGCAGTAGTTTCATTTCCTCTTTTTTTCCCAAGCAATCTACTCCAAGCCTTGTTGAGATTATCTTGTGACAGGGTGGTCCAAGCATCAGCTAACATATAGCAGCAGTCTTTGAGATTAAGCTTTTTGGAAAATGCCACCACACTTTCTTCATCTTCAGCCAACAATAAACGACGCAGGACTTCCTTCTTGTACATCTTTTTAAGCTTTGCTATAACAGCCCTGATCCATTGGTTGAATCAGTGCTGTTACATTGGGAGGCAGAAAAATTACTTTAAAATTTGCATCAACTGCATTCAATGTATCCGTCTCTGGATGAGATGGTGCATTGTCCAGTAGAAGAATTACTTTTCCAGTTTTCTTTTCTTGTTCTCTCAACCTCTTCACATTTGGGATGAACTGATTTGTATACCAATCAAGAAATATTTCACTATTCATCCAAGCACTCTTCTGTGCTTTGTAACACAATGGGAGACATGTCACATTCTTTAAACAACGTGGTTTTTTGGCTTTGCCGATCATTAGCACCGGTAAACGATGACTTCCACTGGCATTCGCGGCTACCAAAATTGTTGCTCTCTCTTTGCACTTTTTAAACCCAGGGGCAGCTGCTTCGCGCTGAGATGCAAGTGATTTTTGAGGCAATGATTTCCAGTATAAGCCAGTCTCATCGGCATTGTACACATCATCGAGTGAATAACCTTCTTCTTCCAAAAAAGCCAAGAATGTTTCTTTAAAATTTTTAGCGGCAGTTGCATCGCTAGATAAAGATTCCCCTTGAATCTCCAATTCTCGTATGCCATGACGAGATTTAAAGTTTCGTAACCATCCCTGGCTAGCCTTAAAGTCAGGAGGACCGTCAAGTTGATTGTTGAACTGAAGTGCCTTTTCACACAACAGAGAACCAGAGATAGGTTCCCCTTTGCTTCTTCTTTGCACAAACCATATATACAAAGCCTCTTCCAATTTCACATCTTTCGCATTTCTCATGGTTTTACGTTTCTTCGACCCATTTTCGCTATCAAATTTCGATGCAAAACTCATAATTTTATCCTTGTTACTTTTGATGTCAGAGACGGTAGCTTTCCCAACATTGAAAATCCTCGCAAGTGAAGACACAGTTTCACCTTGTCCTAGTCTCTTGATAATTTCTGTTTTCGTTTCAATTGACAAAACATTGCGGTTCCTTTTATATGCTTTAGGCCTACTGGAAGATGCCATATCGCACAGAGAAATACTTGTACACCAAAATTATTCTGCTGTAGTAGCAGACACAATTATTTTAAGTTGAACTGTCTGTTTAGCCAGTGTTCTACCTAGAACGCACACGTACACTGGATTGGTAAACCAGATATTAACTGACTTTATGATCTAACTGACTTCCTGTACGTAAGCGACCGACCATTAGCCCATCCCATTCTCTACAAATTGTTCGCACACATTTGAAGTTTGCCGCATCAAAAGATTCAGAATTTTAGTCTAACGTGACTGTGGCATCTGATTTTTTTTTTCTGGAAAAAGTGTTCGGATAATTGGATGTTCGGATAATTGGGGTTCGGATAAATGGAGTTCTACTGTATAACAATATCGGGCATAAAGGAAAAGATAAGAAAGTACAAACGAATTTTCTACTAGAACTGTTGGTATCGCCTTCGCCTTCAGATTATTATTTGCTAACGAATAGCCGAACAAAACGGTACCCAATTTTTTTCAAATTCGTCCTTGACATAATCACTTTTCCTAGTTCTAAGAAAATATTTGCCTAAAAATGCATTGTGGAACGAGGAGGGGAAAGGATAGATGAAATGCTAATTCGTTTCGCATTGATTTTAAACTAAAAGCCAATACTAGCACAGGGGCAAGCCTTGCCTTAGGGGTTTCCCCAAAATACGAGGAAAAAGTTAGAACATGTAGACAACTCGTGTCACAAAAACAACCTTAGCTCTTATTTCAAAGGACGTAATTAGGACGTAAATAGAGAAGACAGCACATGGAAAAGAATTGAACGGGTAGTAGACTAAAAATAAAAATAAAAACTAACATGGAAAAAAAAAACTGTGTACTTCTGAACCAAGCCAACTAGTCCCATATAAATTGTTTATTCGTGTACCTTAGGACTTGCTGACAAAGAATATGGTAGTAGTTACGCAAATAGCCCATTAATTAACTAATTATAGCCATAATACTATAGTGGAGTCGACCAGACTGTCAGGTAAGATCATGCCTGCTTATATTTTCTATGGCATGTTTTGAAAAAAACGACTTTGGGTATTGACCTAAAACTAAAAATATATTTGCCTTGGAAACATATTGGGAGTTGTTAATGAAACGATAGATTCAAAAATAAATGTAAACATGGTCCCATTGGACAAAGCAGTAGAGATTGGTACGAAACGGGGACTGTTCACTGCCATTTCAAAAAAAATTTTGTGTAAAGCAAGATCGATGAGAGCAGGCGGAGAATTTTCTAACATAGGAAAAGCCTGGACATAGGGGCAGATCGAAAATGTGCCATATTCTATTGCCTAGTCATCGTTTTATTTGTGTTATTTCCTTGCATCTGTGGTAAGATTGATTTTCTTAACATTTTATTTAAAATAAAATTTGAATGTGAGATACTAACATACGACTATAAGTAAGTGAGTCTATGGCAGACTCAAAACAGAGTCTAGAGATTGATCCAGCATATGAAAGACTATCAGAGAGGTGTAGACCAACTAAGTTATATATGATTATCATCAGGAGCATAATACTTATCCTATTGTATGGACAACAGATTATTGCTGGAATTGCAGAGGCGTTGTAACTATTAGGGGAGAGGAATACTGGTATACCTGGTCACATCAAAAGAAACTGGTGAAAGGGATTGTCGTAAAGAGCTGATCTTACATGTTTGTTTGTAATGTGCTTGTACTGGTTGTTGAATAGTATTGTAGGCTGTTGATTGCGAAGGAGGCATATCCTTCTGATTTCAGAGGGTTTTAGTGGCTGTCAATAACTGGTGCCAGACTACAGTGGGCCGATATATTCATGCCACAGTCTTGCCTTTTTCGGAGACAACTGTAAACCACCATCATTCTTGAAGAAGTGGGAGCTGAAGGTTGTCGTTCAACGAAGTGCAGGAATAGTCCTACATCATATTACAAAGATAGGTGCATGTTCGGCACCTGATCGCTCAACTAACATTGTATTAAAAATAAGAGACGGGGAATAGTGATTTAAACATTCCATCAGTGTCCACAGAAACGTACAAACAACATGCAGAGATGATGATAATAAACAATCAACCAGTGTATACTAGAAGTCACCTCAGTTAGACAATACAACTACACCCTTATATAATAATAATATGTGTATTATGGACAGAAGATCCATTATGTAAATTGATTGATGTAATTAATTTCGATGATTTCACTTTTGATTGTCAGTCCTGATTTCAAATAAATTAGATTCAGGACAATAAATTGGAAAAACATTAACTTTATCAAACTTTCAACCACTGACTTACTAAAGATAGTCTTTTAAAGTGTAGTTCGTATGTGATTGTCGTGGTACTGTTGTGTTGTATTAGATAATAAAACAATTTGTGAAATTGTTTATATGTTTAGTTGGTTAATGCAACCTTACACTAACATTTCATAACCCTAGACACCAAACGTAGTCATCTTACATTCTATCTAGAATAAGTCTGAATGAGATCATAGTGGTGGTAGTAGAAAGGTACCCTGGAAATTTACTCTAATATTTATTATATTCAGGGACCTTCACAGCTGACCTCATTCAGTACATTAAGATTTCTTAACAACAAACTGTATTAACATCAAACCCATCACATATATTGGGGTCTCGCTCCTGGGGATTGAACTTTTCATAACACCAGCTATATTGGGTAGTTTGCTTCTGGGATTTTAAATTCTTAAAATATTATCAATTATATTAGGAATCTCAGATAATATAAAACTAAAAGCATTCCTTTTTGGAGAAATTAAATAGTGGTTGAGCTATCAGTGCCTGTGGTTGTTCTTAGTTATAATTAGAAATTGTTAGTTATAATTAGAAATTTGTCTAGTTAGAAATTTTAAAGGTTTGCCTGATACAAAATGGCTGATCTGGCAAAGTTTCGATCTGCTGCTGTGCAGGCTGCTAAAGAATTGGGAATGGAGGGGCAAATTATGATTGCTTATGTCACAACTGAATGTGACAAATTTATTGAACGCGAAGAAAAAAGATTAGAAAAAGAGGCTGAAAGAAAGTTAGAGGCTGAAAAAGAAGAAAAGAGGTTAGCTGCAGAAAGAGAAGAAAAGAGATTAGCTGCAGAAAGAGAAGAAAAGAGACTAGCTGCAGAAAGAGAAGAAAAGAGGTTGTCTGCTGAAAGGGAAGCAGAAGAAAAGAGGTTGGCTGCAGAAAGAGAAGAAAAGAGATTAGCTACAGAAAGAGAAGAAAAGAGATTAGCTACAGAAAGAGAAGAAAGAAGACAGGCTGCAGAAAGGGAAGCAGAAAAGGAGGAGAAGAGATTACAAAGGGAACATGAGTTACGACTAAGGGAGTTGGAAATTCAAGGCCATGCTCCTGAAAATGGTGCCAGCCCCTTTGCCTCAGATGCTACTATTAGTCAGGGAGCCTCAACCTCAGCTATGAGTTTTCATTTAGACCATTTTGTTGAGAAAGATGATGACATAGAAAGTTACCTAAATAGATATGAAATTTTAGCTACCACGTATGGTTTAGAGAGAGAAAGGTGGAGCCTAAAGTTATCACAAGGGCTTCGTGGTACAGCTTATGAAGTTTTTGCCAAGATGTGCAGGGATGATCAGGATAATTATGACATGCTAAAGCAGGCTCTTTTGTTAAGATATGAAAAGAATGGGGAATTTTATAGAAAAAAATTTAGGAATGCCAAACTACTGTCGGGTGAGACTTATCACCAGTTCTCTGCACGGTTAGAGACCTACTTGGAGAAATGGACTGCTCTGGGGAGAACCCAAGATCTTAAGGAAATGATCCTTATTGAGCAACTAAGAGAGTCCATGGCTCCAGACCTGAGAAAGTTTCTCATGGAACAAGGTGCATAGAGGCTGGGTGAGTTACTCAATGTCGCTGAGAGGTATCAGGCAGCCCAAGCAGAGGTAGTTGGAAATAAAAAGAAACAGGTAGACAATTTTAAGGCACCTCAAAACTTTAATAAGTTTGACCATAGAGACCAGAACAAAGGTAAGCACCAGTTTGATAGGCCACGCAATGACTATAATAATAAAACCTCACAATTCAATGAAAGGAAATATGATGAAAGAAAACCTTTTCATAAAGGTAGATTATATTGTAGTTGGTGTCGGATGGACAACCATAACACCGAAGTGTGTAAAAAAAGACCTGTGTACATGGCCACGCTTCAGACTAGATCACAGTCTAAACAGGAGGAGGATAATCTGATAAATACCCCTCCAGATGAGATGATGAAAGTGCAGGCTGGGGATAAGACATTCAAGCCTTGTTTTAAGAAATTGCCCAAATGTCATACACCTCCAGACAAGGGAGATTTCTATATAAAAAACAAATTGATTTACAGGAAGGCCGGAACTGGATCCACTGGTCACGGACAGTTGGTTCTTCCAAAGGCATATAGGGCAGATGTGATAAGGAGCCTACATGTTGGAAAAGATGGGGACCATGAGAAAATAGGTACCATCATCCAAAAGGTGGCTCAAAATTATTATTGGCCAGATGAAATGTTTGACATTGAGAATTTTGTAGAAAGATGTGGCATACTACATGAGGGAACACGCACAAGTGGGAAAATTGATCAGGACCTAGACAAGCCACGGGGCAAACTTAGGCCTGACAATGGAAAGAAAAATAAAATTAATAAAGTGGACAAAGTGGAATGGGAGCCCCCTTTTCACAGACAGTCTTCACTTGAATGTTTTACTATGGCCACTATGCAGCGAGTACAAAGAGATGTCTTACCCCAGAATAAGCCGAAAATCCCTCAATCGGACGTATGTGAACTGGAGGAAGATAAAAGAGAGAGAAGACCTCTCACGAGGAATTTAAAGTGGGGAGAAAACCACAAGAGAAAAATTGGTAGCGGTCGATTTGTGAATGATGATTCTAGGAAGAAAAATCATCACTATAAGGCTTCCAAGGGAAAAGACCATACCGGTGCCTGGAAAAACAGGTCAACAAATTTAAAAGTCCATATGTAAGCCTTGTTAAGGACCTGGACCGATGAAAAGGCAGAAGAAAATATTACCTCATCATATCAATATGTGAACGAGCTGACCACTCGTCTTAAAACTGGCTGGAAACTTGCCAATGAAAATTTGAGACAAGCCAGGAAAAAGCATGCTGCCTATTACAATAAGAAAGCGAAGGATCGAGAATTATCTGTGGGAGAGAAGGTGCTCCTTCTACTGCCCGGCAGCCAGAATAAATTGCAAATTGGATGGCAAGGTCCATATACAGTTCTAGAGAAGGTGTCTAGAACAAATTATAAGATAGATAAGAAAGGGAAAGAGAAAATCTATCATGTGAATCTCCTGAAGAAATATCTGGACAGAGAAAACCAGGAAGAGACACACCTACTGACCTTGTCTGTTGCAATGGAGATGAAAAAGGAACCACTCACTTCTCATGAATATCCTTTACATCCCTGTGAAACCGCCGCACAGGTAAAAATCAGCACACATTTTACGGAAATTCAGAGGGAGAGGGTTCAACAGGTTCTGAATAATCATACAGATGTGTTAACGGACCGTCCGGGGCATACAAATTTATTGGAGTATGATATGAAACTCATAGACCCAACACCAATCTGTATGAGAGCCTATTCGATTCCGTTCGCTGAGGAAAAATCTTTGAAGGAGGAGATAGATTATCTGTTGAGAGAAGGGATTATCTCGCACAGTGAATCTCCCTACAGTTCCAGTGTGGTTCTATTAAGAAAACCCTCTGGAGAACACAGGCTGTGTATAGATTACAGGAAACTGAATGCTGTCACAGAAGGTCAGGTGGATCCATTACCTGATACAAATCAGCTGTTTGCCAGGCTGAATAGAGCTAAATATTTCTCTAAAGTGGATCTGAGTAAAGGCTACTATCAGATTCCAGTAAAGCCGGAAGTCAAACCTTATTTAGCCTTTAGCACCTCGGAAGGACATTATGAATTTAATATGTTGCCATTCGGGCTGAAAAATGCACCGAGTGTGTTTTCGAGGATGATGAGAAAGTTACTGGATCCCCTGAAGAATCCATGCATCACCAACTTCATGGATGATATTCTCATAGCAACAGAAACATTTGAGGAACACATTAACTCTCTGAATATGTTTGATCGATTGAGAGAGACCAATTTGACAGCTAGACCGACGAAATGCTGTGTTGGATGTAAAGAGCTGGAATTCTTGGGCCACACAGTACATCAGGGAAACATGACCCCTGACCCCAAGAACCTGGAGAAGTTAAAAAAAGCACCAAGACCACAAACAAAAAAAGGATGTGCGATCTTTTGTCTCATTATGTGGTTTTTACCAAAAGTATATAAAAAACTTTAACTCCATATGTGCTCCATTGACTGATTTAACGCGCAAAGGAAATCCTGATAGAATTATTTGGACAGCGCAGTGTGAATTAGCATACCAAGAATTGAAAGAAAAGCTCACAAGCAGGCCTATTTTGAAATTACCTGACTTAAGTCAAGAATTCATTCTGAGAACGGATGCGAGTAATATCGGTTTGGGTGCAGCTCTATTACAACGGTCAAATTCACTTGATTGGGAATTAACCCCAGTAGCTTATGCTAGCCGTAAGTTGAACACAGCAGAACAAAAATATTCAACAAGTGAAAAAGAATGTCTCGCTGTCATCTGGGGTATAAAAAAGTTCCAGATTTATCTCTATGGACAATCATTTAAGATCCAGACAGATCATAAACCACTCGTGTGTCTGTCACAAGCAAGGCATGAAAATGCTAGATTACTACGCTGGTCTTTGCTCTTACAGCCATTCCAGTTTACCATAGAGTACATTCCCGGAAAAACTAATGTGGGAGCTGATTTTTTAAGCAGACATCCGTACGACGAACATCAGAGGCATAGATAGTAAATTCATCTATGTGTATTTAGAAATAGGAACTGACATATGATCGTCTGTTCTAAAGGGGGGACATGTGTAGTGAAGTTCTAAATACAATATCTAAATTAATATATAACAATATCGGGCATAAAGGAAAAGATAAGAAAGTACAAAAGAATTTTCTACTAGAACTGTTGGTATCGCCTACGCCTTCAGAGTATTATTTGCTAACGAATAGCCGAACAAAACGGTACCCAATTTTTCAAATTCGTCCTTGACATAATCACTTTTCCTAGTTCTAAGAAAATATTTGCCTAAAAATGCATTGTGGAACGAGGAGGGGAAAGGATAGATGAAATGCTAATTCGTTTCGCATTGATTTTAAACTAAAAGCCAATACTAGCACAGGGGCAAGCCTTGCCTTAGGGGTTTCCCCAAAATACGAGGAAAAAGTTAGAACATGTAGACAACTCGTGTCACAAAAACAACCTTAGCTCTTATTTTAAAGGACGTAACTAGGACGTAAATAGAGAAGACAGCACATGGAAAAGAATTGAACGGGTAGTAGACTAAAAATAAAAAAAAACTAACATGGAAAAAAAACTGTGTACTTCTGAACCAAGCCAACTAGTCCCATATAAATTGTATATTTTTGTACCTTAGGACTTGCTAACAACGAAATAAGGACAGTATAGTTACGGCAAATTAGGCCCATTAAGTAAACTAATTATAGCCATAATTACTAATAGTGGTTGGAGTCGACCCAGACTCGTCAGGTAAGATCATGCCTGCTTATATTTTCTTATGGCAGGGTTTGTGTTTTGATAAAAAACGAT
>JAMPIV010022715.1:0-163634 GCA_024509875.1 Oreohelix idahoensis
TCCATAGTACATTGTTACAATTTTTCAAGTTGATGTTAATTACTCTATTTAACTACAGGTACTGGGAAGCAGGGTGGGGATTGTCATCATTCCACTGTCTTTTGTTTCACTAGGATTGTTCATTTATTCTTTGGAGGAACGTTTTGTCTAGACAGGAGATTTTTCTTTAATCGTGATAAGTTGTCCCAGGCCAGATATTTCACTTATCTGGGTCCTGGAATCACAGCAGTTGTAGTTGGTTTGGCCAAACACTTCAGTCTCCTCTGGTCTTGAACTTCTCTAATACAAGCAGGTACCAGAGACTCTTAGAAATCGTGCAGACTTCTTCAATGAGCGAGTACTAGCACCAGCCAAGTGCCAGCAGGAACCCCTGTCAATGCAAATTATGGTTCTGTCTTAATATAAAGCTAATACCTCCTAATGTACATGAAATCATACATACAAAAGAACATGGTCAGCTCTCTCTGACAACCCTGCTTCTCCCCTTTAGTTTGATGGAACAAATGGTACCAGTTTTCTTTTTCTCTTCCCTAATGGATGCTACGCCTCTGTCATTCCTGCAGTAATCTTTTCCGTGCAATAAGATAGGTGTAATGTTCCTGTATGACCATCATATATATAGTCCTGTAGTCTTAAACTTCTTAGATAGTCCCTTATATGATGGATCAACATCTAGGCCATGCCTAAGTCTGCCATGGAACCATTTAATTACAATCTTTTACATGGCCTTTTCTTTTTTCACACACCCTTTTTAAATTAAAAAGTCAATAAAATCAATTTTACCACATATCAAGGAAATATAAACAAGTAACGATGGATTAGGCAATCGAATATGGCACACTTTTATCACTGCCTCTGTTCAGACTGCTTTCAGATGGTAGTATTATTAATAAAAAAGCACAAGTCTGCTCATCGCTTCTTGCTCCTCTGAATATTTTGGAAAAATGGCAGCGAGTAACCTACTATTTCGATAAAGTAAAAGGTTTTGGCCAATGAGACCAAGCATCTCTTTTTTTTGAATGAATTCTTAAAAAAATATCTCAAACCACTATGCGTTACTACTACCAACTAGATTTGTATATTAGGTCAGCCAATAATATTACGGCTTCCTTCAAATTTCATCCAATCCCCTTCATCGTACTATCTTAGCCTTTCTGTCACCTACGTTTTTCCCCCCAAAAATATGCTATCCAATCTAAGCAGACATGACTTGACCTGACAGTATCTCCGATTCTCTATGTATTATTACCAATATTTGATTATTCAATGGACTATTTAGGTAATTAACAACATATTCTTAGTCAGCAAGTCTTCAGGTACACGAATATATGATTTTTATGGGGCTAAGTGGATTGGTTCAAAATTCCATCTTTTTTTCTATGTTAGTTGTTTATTTTTAAACTACCTCCTGTTCAATTCTTTTTCCATGTACTTTCATGCTAAATACGAAAGTCTCTCGTAATACACGAGAATTTACGTCATTCGCAATAAGAGCTAAGCGTGTTTTCATAACCGTAGTGTCCACATTTTCTAACGTTTACATCGTAATTTGAAAACCGCCTAAGGCAATGCTAGCAAGTTGGTTTTATTTTTAGAAACAATGTGAGACGTGTTTTGCGTTGGTTATCTGTCCGTCCCCCTCCCTTCCACAATGTATTCTAGGCAAATATTTCACTTGAACTTGGAAAAGTGGTACGTTTATCTCAAGGTTACCCAGAAGCATTTGGTACCTTTATTTCGGCGATAAGGCGTTATCAAATAATACGCTGAAGGCGTAGGCGACGAAAACAATGAAGATTTGTAGTACTATCCTATCTTTTACTTTATGCACTATACTGTTTTAATTTAATTTAGATATTGTATTTAGAAGTTCACCACAGTGTCCTCTCCCAATTGAACATATGGGTGTTCCGACCATGTAGTCTCCGTTGAGAGGATGTACTATTTAGTTTACATCATTACTAGATACATTACACAATTAAACTGTATGCGCCCCGTGGGGTCGATACACAAAAGGGAAAAGTAATAACCTCCCAAAATGGAATACATACAAGTGCAATGTTTATGCTGTTATGATACATTGTGGCTTTACATGGTATATGATTCTTTCGCTGGCCAGTGGTTAATTTTCTAGACTACGTGGTAAGTTATATCTAAACTACACAATAACCATTCCATGGTTCCACACCCTGCCATGAGAAGTTGTTCCCCCCCCCCCCCCCCCCCCCCCCATCAAACAGACTAAATCCCACAATTCAGTCGTTATAGCGAACACACGTCACTAGTCGGATTTAAATGAATAATTTACACAACTGTAGTTCCCCAAAAGTAATGTCAGCTTAAGCTTACCCATTGTAAACACTAACAAAACTGTGAGGGTCTAAACAGATTAAGCATCTGTTTGTTTAGGTTGTCGACTGCGCTATATTGGCACTGAATAAATTACTGAGGAGTTGTCACAGAAAAACCCCGCATGTCACTGCTATCAGTTATATATATACACTAAAACTAAGCATATATTATATGACAAATGTCAACTCACCCCGAGATAGCAATAATTTTTTTAGGCGTACTGGTCGAATTATATACTCACAACTGCCTGTGTCTCATTCGCGTTATCGTCTGGCCCAGTTTGTTAACGAGTGTAAAGTTAGTAGTTTCTATCAGGCACATATAGTCCTGGAACGGACGTTGACCTAACCATCTGCGTTCGCGCGCTTTGTGCATATGTTTGGGACACTCCGCATTTTAACGTAACCCCTAGTAACATTATTCTTGAATCTGCATCAGAGACACCAAAATTCTCTATAATTCCTAACGTTACCTGGCTTTCAAAGGGTTGACTCTCTGCGTCGCTCAACTACAAGAAACCCTTATTAAGGCGGCCGCCAGCGCATCGGGTAGTGTAGTCAAAACACAATTACGCGCGAGGAAAGTCCCCCTGGGCTGGCGTACGACAGGTACGTCTTATGCAATGTTATCGTACGCTGGCGAGCGCCGACCATTGAGAACTGAGCAATGAATTTATAATGAGGGCCAGAAGCAAAATCAAAAGCCAGACACGCCATGGGGTGGGGGGGTCTGAGTGGAAAATAATAAGACTACGGTCGCGATAGAAGAATTTAAAAAAAAAAACTAAAGTTCATAAAGCCGGTAAGAATAGAAAAGTTTAAAGAGCAAGACCAGAAGAGGGGCTAGGACGGATTGGAAAATTCAAATTTACTGCCAATGTTCGACACTTAGAGATATCATACTGTTTGTCACGTTTTACCTTAGAGATATCATACTGTTTGTCAAGTTGTATCTTAGAGATATCATACTGTTTGTCAAGTTTTACCTTAGAGATATCATACTGTATGTCAAGTGTTATCTTAGAGATATCATACTGTTTGTCAAGTTTTACCTTAGAGATATCATACTGTTTGTCAAGTTTTACCTTAGAGATATCATACTGTTTGTCACGTTTTACCTTAGATATATCATACTGTTTGTCAAGTTTTACCTTAGAGATATCATACTGTTTGTCACGTTTTACCTTAGATATATCATACTGTTTGTCAAGTTTTACCTTAGAGATATCATACTGTTTGTCAAGTTTTACCTTAGAGATATCATACTGTTTGTCAAGTTTTACCTTAGAGATATCATACTGTTTGTCCAGTCTTACATTAGAGGTATCATACTGTTTCTTAAGTCTTACTTGAGAGATATCATACTGTTTGTTAAGTCTTATTTTAAAGATTGCATTCTGTTTGTCAAGCTTTACTTTAGAGATATGCGGTTTTTTAGGTTTTACCTTACAGATATCATGCTTGTTTCACGTTTTACCTTACAGATATCATGCTTGTTTCAGGTTTTACCTTACAGATATCATGCTTGTTTCAGGTTTTACCTTACAGATATCATGCTTGTTTCAGGTTTTACCTTATGTATACAGTATTATTTGTCATATGTATGTTGGATTATGCCCTACTCTTGTAGAGTATGTTAGTTACAGCCCCCACTCCTGTCAAACGTGATGGAAATGTCATATTGGTATAAGTCTTGAAGATAATACTTTGGTCCTGTATGTCATGTGCGTGTTCCAGGTGTGCGTGTCTACTCTGACGTCATCTATTTAATTGCATGTCTATACCTGCTTGACGTGCAAGAGTAAAGGTGTGACAAGATTAAAGAGAAAGTGTCTGATTTTAGATATCAGTACAATTTCCCGCGTGAAATCGTCTCACAAGTGCGCACATATTCACGCAAATTATACACTGTCATCTTACACATTTACTCACCTAATCCCACATGTCGTAAATTTGTTTTGAGAGAAAAGAGTCGTAGAAATAGTGGTCCGGTTTAGAGTGGAAAATGATGATGGAAAGCTCAGTGATAGAAAATGTAGAGATTTAATAGTTACTTCACAGCGTGCTGGAGGAGAGTAAAGACAGACTTATTTACGACAAATCGTGTCTCTCAATCTTCTCTTTCACTCTCCTGGTCAAACAATTATTTGCCAGTTTTCCAGACTCGCATCTGCGCTCACACCGATTTGGTGTTTTCAAACACACACACGACGTTGATACAAACTATATTAAACGAATAAGGGAAAAGTTGGGCTTTGGGTATGTCCAACACACAGAACTAAATGAGTTTATGTGATTTTATTCACTTTAAACATCAATCACTAAAAATATCAGATATTACATAAATTATCATAAGTACACAAATGCAAATAACAAGTTTGGAAGGGGTGAAGAAGATTGGTATCGACTAAGCCCTTCCCGCTTATTAGACAAAGATAAACCCAGTCCAAAGATAGATAATATCAGGAACATAGGTACGTTAACCTAACAGTAAAGTTAATTACTCTGAAAGAGGTATTACAAAATTAGGTATAGGTGATAGAAAAAAACTGTTCTTCCCAGCTGTTCTTCCCTTTACTAAGCAAATGGAAAGGAGGTGGTTTTAAACAGAGTTAACAAATTATCAACTATCCCACTTAAAGGAACAATGTAGGGTATACAGAAAAGATATATGTTACCAGGTAAGCAAGTTAACAAAATGGTCACACAAAAGAATTAATTTCCTGTCATTCATACACGCGCTAGCAAAGGCCTTCACTCATCTTGCTCTCACTTACCGATTGTGAAAAAATCTTGCACTCCATAGAATAACACAACAGCAGTTACACCTCAACTAAATGTATGAGTGTTTGTTCAAGTTCTAGCCCCAGATTATCGGGTAGGCGGTCAGCACATAAAAGGGTCCCGTAATCGCTGGAAAATGAATCTGTAGTTGTGTCTCTTTTCTTTAATAACAGTTTCTATGGGAGGGCACGGTCTCTGATACCGGGGTGAGGATGGTGTGGTCTATTTGACTATGCCGCGGATACTAAAATTCTTACGCGTGCTGGTACACTTTATCCGTGAGGTATGGTTTAAGTCCAGTGAGAAAACTAGTCACATCACTGTTCAGGAAATTATGAATTATCTCTCTGTGTCAGTAAACTAACAAAGCTCGGGCCAGTGTTCTTCTTCCCGTTACGACTTAAGTTGTTTGATGGTGCGTTAAATTTGTCTTTGGGTGTGCTTTCTTTGCTATAAGTTAGATAGCGGAATTCCAAACATAGAATCGCCTCAAAGATTAAAAATTTACACAGTCTCAACAAGTTCTGCGTCAGGGGAACTCTACACACTGTTTATGCTTTGCTTAGATTGATTTCTTTATTGCTTTCTTAATGCTGGGATCGCACAGGTTACGATCACTCTGTATGAAAGAAAAAAAGACATGTAATATACCGAAAACAAATAACCTTCTAAAGCGCGATGAATTTCCCGTTAAGCCTATAATACACTCGAGTATTTAATTATGTATTTAATAAACACTGCGCGAGTTCTAGTGGTTAAAAACACACATCTATAAAACTAGGACTTAACTGAATTTATTAATTATAAATTCCTTCGCGACTTTAAAAGTTAATTTAAGCATCTATTATCTTTTGAAATAATATAATAGATAGATCATTATATTTAACTCTGGAACTCTTGAGATGGTTTAATTAAATAGATTTAAATTAACACAGAATCCCTTTAAATAGAATGACTGAGCTAGACCACTGATCACTTTACACAATATATATTACCGCTTTGCACAGAAATAGAAATCACTGCAAATATATATAAAATCCAGGGGAAAATCTATAACAAGATTTCAATAAAGCTAGTGCTTCTGTAAAGATCTGGCCAGCGAGTGATAACGTGTCTAGTTCTACATGGTCTATTTAGCTAAAATGAAATGTAAGTTGAGTGGGACATGATAAACTTGACAACTTATTTGATCTCACGAACTTTTGGGGATCTGACCGCCAAATCAAGAGATGAAGCCGCCCCCTGGTCTTCGTATCCGCTCGCTGCTGCCCGTTTCGCTTTCCCCCGTTCGCTCGGTTCCTCGATTGACACCGAGACGCGAAATTAGCGGCAAGCAACTGCGTCTCGTATCAGGGAAAACTACTGTCTTTGATAGCGCCGATAGTCTCCCTTAAGATCCCTCGGTCTGTCTCTTTGATCTCGTCGCTGTATCCTACATGAGTCCCGGTGGAATGCGTTCTGGCAAACGAAAAGTTACAACAAATGTTCAGGGGTTCTAATGTTATGAAAAGCTAAGGGTCCCTTAAATCATCCATCATATCAGGGAAAATTCACTTGTCAAACTAGACGTACGTCACAATCGTCCCCACTTTTAGACATGAAACCATTTTTCATGTTTTCATTTTTGACAATGGAGGTGACCTGATTGGTGATTTTAGGATGAGTGGTATCTTCAGTTTGCTCTTCTTCCTCTGTATACCAGTTTCTACTCAGAAAATCAGCCCCGACATTCTGTCTTCCCGGAATATATTCCACTTTGAAAGAATAGACGCTTAGAAGGAGGGCCCAACGCATGATCCTAGCGTTAAATTCTTTATTGGCACCAAGAAATGCTAACGGAGCGTGGTCTGTTTGCACCGTGAACGATGTACCATAAAGAAACTCATGATGGCGTCTGATACCGTCAATCAGAGCAAGACATTCCCTTTCAACTACGCTGTAGTTCCGTTCCACTTTATTTAATTTCCGACTGCCATAGGCAACTGGAAATAGCATGTTCAGGTCACTGTCATCGGCTTGAAGCAGTGTTGACCCGATGCCCTGACCTGACGCGTCGACTCTCAGTACAAAAGGTTTCTTGAGGTCAGGCAACCTCAAATGGGGTATGCAGACAACTGTCCTTTCAAAGTGCTATACGCGTGTTCGCACTTTTGATCCCATATGACCTTATCAGGACAACCTTTCTTTGTGAGGTCAGTCAGAGGTGCCGTCAGTCCGTTGAAGTTCTGGATGTACTTCTGATAGTATGCACATAGCGATATGAAGGAACGTACGTCTTTCTTCGTTCGGGGGTCTTTTTGCTGCCACTATTTTCTCCACGTTCTTCTTAATAGGCCAACTGCATCCGTGAGAAATAGTGTGCCCCAGGAAGTCTAACTGTTCAAACCCGATGAGACATTTGCTAGGTCTGGCTGTGAGACCCGTTTCCTGTAGTCTCCTGAGGAGCATAGCAACCGTAGCAATATGTTCTTCATAGGTTTCCGATGCAATTAAGATGTCATCCATGAAATTATGGATATGGGGACTTTGCAAAGGTTCTAGAAGCTTCCTCATCATCCTGGTGAACACTCCTGGTGCGTTATGCAAACCGAACGGCATCACGTTAAATGTGTAATGTCCTTCACTAGTGCTGAAAGCTAACAAAGGTTTAATTTCCTCCTTGACTGGTATTTGATAATAACCTTTACTGAGGTCAATCTTGGAGAAGATCTTAGCTTTGCTGAGCTTGGTGAACAACTCAGAAACAGTTTGGAGAGGTTCGGGCTGGAATTCCGTTACAGCGTTTAGCAACCTGTAATCAATGCACAGCCGAACTTCCTTATTGGGCTTCTGCAACAGCACTACACTCGAGCTGTAAGGAGATGTAGACTCACTGATAATTCCTGCCTGACGCAGCTTGTCTATTTCTCCGCGAAGTGCATCAGCTTTAGCGTACGGGATGGGGTAAACTCTGGTTTGAACAGGGGTCTCGTTTGTTAATTTCATATCAAATTCAATGAGATTTGTTCGACCAGGTACATCCGTTAAAACTGCACTGTACTGTTTTAGTAGAGCCCTAGTTTCTGTTTGTGTTTCTGGTGAGAGATTGTCGCCGAACTTGACATCTTTAAAGGATTCTGTGGGTTGCAGTGGATACTCCATGCAACCATCATCATCTTCCTCGTCTTCCGTTGCTATGGCGACAGCCAGGAGATGCTCGGAGGATGGCACCGGTCTTTCCAAATATTTCTTTAGCAGATTTATGTGGAAGACCTTCTCCTTTCCTTTGATGGAGATCTTGTAGTTGGTACGTGAGATCTTTTTAAGGACGGTAAACGGTCCTTGCCATCCGATGCGAAGTTTATTGCTTCCGGTTGGAAGTAGCAATAGGACTTTCTCCCCTGGTTGTAGTTCTCTCTCTTTTGCAGCTTTGTTGTATCTTTTAGTAATTTTAGCGCGGGCTTTCTTAAGGTTGGTAGTAGCTAGATCCCATCCTAGCTTTAGCCTTTCCTTAAGCTCAGATACATACTTGCTTGCAGAGACGACTGTCTCGTCAGCCTTCTGGTCTGTCAGGGACCGAAGTAAGGCTTCTAGTGGCCCCTTAATAGGTCTGCCAAATAAAAGTGTAGCTGGCGCAAAACCCGTAGACGCTTGGGGTACCTCTCGGTAGGCGAATAAGGCAGCCGATATATATTGGTCCCAGTCTTCCGGTTTCTCCTGACCCAGCTTACGTAACATCATGGTGAGGGGTACCGTTAAAACGTTCCACGAGCCAATTTCCGGCCGGATGGTAGGGACTTGTGTGGATATGTTTGGCCCTCAAGATCTTAAAGATCTCCTCCATTAACAGGCTACGGAATTGGGATCCATTGTCCGTCAAAACTTGTTGAGGGAATCCCAACCGTGTAAAAAATTTGCACAAGGGCTTCTGCGACATGCTTGGAATTAGTGCATGGTAGCGGTACGGCTTCGGCCCACATAGTGCAAGTGTCAACTAAGGTCAGGAATGAACCTGTTCCTTCTTTTGGTCTTTTCCAGAGGACCAATAATGTCGACAGCAACCCGTTCAAATGGAGTCCCTACTATTGGCATTTGCCCCATAGGTACTGGGGGTGTCAAGTGCTTGGGTGCTACCCGTTGGCACTGGGCGCAGGATTTCACATACCTGACAATGCCAGAGTTCATTCCTGGCCACCAATAGTGGTTTTTTATTCGCTGAATAGTGGCGTTTTGTCCCATGTGTCCGCTAAAGGGAAGAGAGTGCCCCATTTCTAAGATCTGGTTTCTGTACTGCGTCGGTACTAGGAGCTGGTTATTCCCCGTGTCCGGGTTGCCCGTTCTACGATACAATACACCATCCTTAGAAAAGATGTCTCCGTTGTGTCTGGGGTCCTTAGCCATGGGCAGTTTTTTAAAGCAGGGCGCCAGAGTAGGGTCCTTTTGTTGCGCCTCCTTCAGTTCATTCGGCAACAAGTTTGGCGCAGGCTCCCTCTCCTTCTTGGCTTGCCCTCTTGTGGTTACCGCTGCCACAATCGGCTCCTTAGGTCTCCCAATGAACACATATCTACATCCCAGGATAACTGGGTAGATCGGATCATCCATTATGGCCGCTTTAATAACTCCTCTGACAAAGTCAGAGTGTATTTCTACCAGTGCGATAGGAAGCGTCCTGGGTGCATCACTCCTGAAAACTCCACTAAGTTTGACGGTTTCCTCTGTCTCCTGACCGGGTTTGACTAGGTGCCTTGCGACAATACAATCAAAACTTAATCCAGTGTCAAAAAGACAAGTAGTAGAGGTACCGTTCAAAATTACAGTTCCTCGAGTTGAGGGTCGGTCCCCCTCAGGTTGAGAATCACTGACATTGACTCTACCTTTCGAGACTGTATGCAAACATCCAATGCGGTTTGCACCGGTTTGTTTGCCCTGATCAGACGTTCCTGGTGTGGGGTTCTTCCCTTTTCCTTGACCTTGGTGGCCGCGCTGCCACGTAGGCTTGTTGGGTTGATCAGAATTGTTGTTGGGGGGGTATCGGGTTTTGTAGAATTTCGATTTTTCCTGGGGAGGTTTCTGGGTATTGTTATCTCGTTGGTTATAATGTTGAGAGGAAGTGGAAGAATAGGATGCCTGGTCTAGATTCTGTTTTCGAGATGGCTCATCGGTGGGTTTACGTTTAGTGCTGGGAAGTTCGGCCATTGCATTGCTATAGCGTTCGGCTTTATTGAGTATGTCTTCAAGCCTGACTGCCCCCTGTTCAGCCAAAAATCTACGAGTGTCATTCGACAAAGTGGATTTTATCTGCTCCACAAGAACAAGTTCGAGGAGTCCCTCATATGAAAGAGGTAGGTCAGATAATTCAATGCACTTTGTCAGATAACCCGTGAGACGTGAAGAGAACTGTGGAAATGTTTCCGTGCTCTCTTTTCGGCTGTTTCTGAACAACTGCAGAAACTTTCGGGCAGTCATCTCAAACTGCTGTAGTAAGGCCTTTTTCAACATGTCGTAATCATGTTGATTCGGTCCCAGCTTTGTGTACACGTCATAAGCATTGCCTTTCAGTGACGTTGAAAGTTTGAGCGCCCAGCGGTACTCTCTAACCCATAAAGATTCGCGAGTCTCTCGAATTTTTCTAGGTAGCTGTCAATTTTTTCGTTAGGGCTAGGAAAAGATTCTAAAGAAAACGACATAGCAGTTAATTGGGCAGATTGAGTACTGGAGAGGTCCATTGATTGAGACTGGGGCGAAGACGGCTCTCCGTTAGTCGAAGTAGATGCGCCCCGACTCTCTAGAGCCTTAAGCGCCAGTTGATGCTGTCTTTCCTTGTCTCTCTCTCTCTCTCTGCGAGTTTCCATCTCTGCTTCAATTTTCTTCTGTTCCAAAAGACGTTCTTCCGCTTCTTTCTTATCTGCCCTCTCCTGGGCTTCTCTCCTCTCTGTTCTTTCTTTCTCTTCCTTCCTCTCAGCTTCGGCTCTCTGTTGCTCCGCCTTCCTCTCAGCTTCGGCTCTCTGTTGCTCCGCGTCATATATTTCCAATTCCTGGTTAATAAACGCTTTTGCAGCTTCTGCATCTAATCCTGCCTCTTTCGCTTCCAGCCTCAAGATGGACCTCATCTTTATCCTCTCTGCCATTGTTAAAGAATAAGATGAAGTATGCTTAGAGAACTAGTAAGAAAGAAACGCGAAAGGGAGGAACTCTGAACCGCTATCTGAGAAAAAAAAACACACAAGTACTACAAATTTACCTGTGTTACCTCCTACCTGTACTGTGCAAACTTATCGCTGCTATTATCTGGCAATTAAGGCTCTAAACGCAAGCGACTATGCCACTAAATGGTAAGTTACACTGGAAAAGAATCTCTACTTTTACTAACAGACTCGAGAAAAATTTATATTAAAACAATTTAAAAAAGAAAAACAATTTTCCCAAAAATTTTAAATCTCTGACAACAAACTCCGTCCCTAAAGTCAAATTATTGAGATGAGACGTTTTGGTTAATCTTAATCTTTTAAAAATCAGAACAATCCGTCTTTAGCTAAGCTCAACTCTTTTTGACTTCAAAAACCTTAGTAGTCTGTAAAACAATCACGCAATCCCAGCAACTTTTATAAAGAAAGAAATATAATTATCTCCGCCAGAGGATAATTAAAATAGCAAATATATTTGTTTGTCTGTACTTTCTACTGCTGTGGAGAGAAAACAACCTGTAAATATGCTGTGTGGACAACCCAAATACTTAAAGAACGTTTGTCTAGGGGTGTAATTATTTATTTATTTCCCTAATTCACAAAGACAAATCATTCACACTCTACCTAGTTAGACCCAGACTAAATCAGACTCAAAATATCTTTAACCCGGCTATGCGATTGCCTCAAATGTAGCTCAAGATCCCAGAACCAGCCCACAAATATGTGTGCATCAAATGTATCTCAAAATTATCCTGGACGAGCCGGCCAAATATTGTCGTAAATTTATTTTGAGAGAAAAGAGTCGTAGAAATAGTGGTCCGGTTTAGAGTGGAAAATGATGATGGAAAGCTCAGTGATAGAAAATGTAGAGATTTAATAGTTACTTCACAGCGTGCTGGAGGAGAGTAAAGACAGACTTATTTACGACAAATCGTGTCTCTCAATCTTCTCTTTCACTCTCCTGGTCAAACAATTATTTGCCAGTTTTCCAGACTCGCATCTGCGCTCACACCGATTTGGTGTTTTCAAACACACACACGACGTTGATACAAACTATATTAAACGAATAAGGGAAAAGTTGGGCTTTGGGTATGTCCAACACACAGAACTAAATGAGTTTATGTGATTTTATTCACTTTAAACATCAATCACTAAAAATATCAGATATTACATAAATTATCATAAGTACACAAATGCAAATAACAAGTTTGGAAGGGGTGAAGAAGATTGGTATCGACTAAGCCCTTCCCGCTTATTAGACAAAGATAAACCCAGTCCAAAGATAGATAATATCAGGAACATAGGTACGTTAACCTAACAGTAAAGTTAATTACTCTGAAAGAGGTATTACAAAATTAGGTATAGGTGATAGAAAAAAACTGTTCTTCCCAGCTGTTCTTCCCTTTACTAAGCAAATGGAAAGGAGGTGGTTTTAAACAGAGTTAACAAATTATCAACTATCGCACTTAAAGGAACAATGTAGGGTATACAGAAAAGATATATGTTACCAGGTAAGCAAGTTAACAAAATGGTCACACAAAAGAATTAATTTCCTGTCATTCATACACGCGCTAGCAAAGGCCTTCACTCATCTTGCTCTCACTTACCGATTGTGAAAAAATCTTGCACTCCATAGAATAACACAACAGCAGTTACACCTCAACTAAATGTATGAGTGTTTGTTCAAGTTCTAGCCCCAGATTATCGGGTAGGCGGTCAGCACATAAAAGGGTCCCGTAATCGCTGGAAAATGAATCTGTAGTTGTGTCTCTTTTCTTAATAACAGTTTCTATGGGAGGGCACGGTCTCTGATACCGGGGTGAGGATGGTGTGGTCTATTTGACTATGCCGCGGATACTAAAATTCTTACGCGTGCTGGTACACTTTATCCGTGAGGTATGGTTTAAGTCCAGTGAGAAAACTAGTCACATCCCTGTTCAGGAAATTATGAATTATCTCTCTGTGTCAGTAAACTAACAAAGCTCGGGCCAGTGTTCTTCTTCCCGTTACGACTTAAGTTGTTTGATGGTGCGTTAAATTTGTCTTTGGGTGTGCTTTCTTTGCTATAAGTTAGATAGCGGAATTCCAAACATAGAATCGCCTCAAAGATTAAAAATTTACACAGTCTCAACAAGTTCTGCGTCAGGGGAACTCTACACACTGTTTATGCTTTGCTTAGATTGATTTCTTTATTGCTTTCTTAATGCTGGGATCGCACAGGTTACGATCACTCTGTATGAAAGAAAAAAAGACATGTAATATACCGAAAACAAATAACCTTCTAAAGCGCGATGAATTTCCCGTTAAGCCTATAATACACTCGAGTATTTAATTATGTATTTAATAAACACTGCGCGAGTTCTAGTGGTTAAAAACACACATCTATAAAAACTAGGACTTAACTGAATTTATTAATTATAAATTCCTTCGCGACTTTAAAAGTTAATTTAAGCATCTATTATCTTTTGAAATAATATAATAGATAGATCATTATATTTAAAACTGGAACTCTTGAGATGGTTTAATTAAATAGATTTAAATTAACACAGAATCCCTTTAAATAGAATGACTGAGCTAGACCACTGATCACTTTACACAATATATATTACCGCTTTGCACAGAAATAGAAATCACTGCAAATATATATAAAATCCAGGGGAAAATCTATAACAAGATTTCAATAAAGCTAGTGCTTCTGTAAAGATCTGGCCAGCGAGTGATAACGTGTCTAGTTCTACATGGTCTATTTAGCTAAAATGAAATGTAAGTTGAGTGGGACATGATAAACTTGACAACTTATTTGATCTCACGAACTTTTGGGGATCTGACCGCCAAATCAAGAGATGAAGCCGCCCCCTGGTCTTCGTATCCGCTCGCTGCTGCCCGTTTCGCTTTCCCCCGTTCGCTCGGTTCCTCGATTGACACCGAGACGCGAAATTAGCGGCAAGCAACTGCGTCTCGTATCAGGGAAAACTACTGTCTTTGATAGCGCCGATAGTCTCCCTTAAGATCCCTCGGTCTGTCTCTTTGATCTCGTCGCTGTATCCTACATGAGTCCCGGTGGAATGCGTTCTGGCAAACGAAAAGTTACAACAAATGTTCAGGGGTTCTAATGTTATGAAAAGCTAAGGGTCCCTTAAATCATCCATCATATCAGGGAAAATTCACTTGTCAAACTAGACGTACGTCACACCACACAATCTTATACGCTCACACACAATCACTCACAATCTTCTTAGATGCCCAACCACACACTCACCCACAATATCGTTACACGCTAACACACACACTATTACCCACACATTTATTACACATTCACATACACAATCACCTAAACATCGTCCCACACACTCACATGCACAATCAGCCACTTTCTTCTTACAAGCACAACCACACACAATCATTAACAATCTTCAGGTACGCACAAATATACACACAATCACCTACAATCTTCTTAAAAGTGCACGTACACACACAAAAACTTTTTACACGCTCACACAGACAATCAGCCATATCTTCTTACCCACGCAAACACAAATTCACCTAACATCTTTTTTCAATTATACACAACTTCTTACACTCACAATCAACAATCTTCTTACACTCTCAAACAACAATCATCTTACACTCACAATCAACAATCTTCTTACACTCACAATCAACAATCTTCTTACACGCACGAACAAACACAAACTTCTTACACGCACAAACATGTACAATCACCTACAATCCTCTTACACGCACAAATAGAAACAAGCAAACACAATCATCTGCAATATTATTACACGCACAAACAAACACAATCACTTACAATCTTCTTACACGCACAAACAAACACAGCCACGTACAATCTTCTTACACGCACAAAAGTACACGATCGCTAACAATCTTCGTTACACGCGTAAAAGAGGACATATACCTACCATCTACTTACACGCACAAAAGTGTACAATCACCTACAGTCTTCGAACACGCACAAACAGACATAATCATCTACAATCTTCTTACACGCACAAACAAACACAATTACGTACAATCTTCTTACACAAACAAACAGGCACAATCACTACAATCTACTACATACAGACAGTTTCTCAGTTTTCATTTCTACGTGAATTAAATGCAGTGACACCCGTTATTTGATTGGTCGTCTAACATGCATGTTGATTAAATCAACAATTTAAACAAATTATTAGAGGCATATCAAAGTTGCTCACTTGAGATAACATGAATCATGATCATCAATCAAATACCATAATTCCCGCCGTAAGGTACTTCAGTCGGTCGGTCACATTTTGCACACCGTCATTTGCGCACTTTTTCTATTTTCAAAAGAGTACATTAACTTTCAACCACAGCTAAGAGGGTGCAACTGTGGTTGAAAGTTAGACAATAATTGTATTGTTTCTCTTATATGTACTCTCCTGAAAATAGAAAAAAGCGCAAATTAAATAAATCATGACTTTATTTTTATACTATCACAGCTGCAGCCACGTTGCACTAAACAAGGTATTTCAGGTAGAAATGTTATTTTCACGGTGATAGACATATGGAAAGTCAAGATTTAAAAGATGCACGAACAATTACGAGACATGTTGTCATAAAAGAAATGTTAGTTATTTAGTCAATTTACGGTCCATTAGATCATTATCACTGCTCCACGTGTCATTTAGGAAGGTTACCCAATGTCTTCATATTTAATACATCCATATAATTTTCACTACAAATATCTAATGACGGTCGCCTGCAATGAAATGACCACAGTAGTGATAGTACCATTTGTAATACATGTAACAGAAACAACACACTATAATTAATAACCTGTCAATAATGACGGGTTATTGCTAGTTAACAATATTTTTAGAAGCTTTGCCTCGTTATGCAGAGGAACATCAGGTTCAGCCCAGACATTTTGTCCGTAGGCAATATTAGGGCGCACTTCCAAATATAAAAGACCTTGTGATGAGGCAATGTTTAAGTTACGTAGTTAACTTGACTTTGAATTACTGTCTTTGAGCGTCAGCTCCTGGTGACCAAGTTATGTAGTTAACTTGACTTTGAATTACTGTCTTTGAGCGTCAGCTCTTGGTGACCAACTTATGTAGTTAACTTGACTTTGAATTACTGTCTTTGAGCGTCAGCTCTTGGTGACCAAGTTATGTAGTTAACTTGACTTTAAATTACTGTCTTTGACCGTCAGCTCTTGGTGACCAAGTTATGTAGTTAACTTGACTTTGAATTACTGTCTTTGAGCGTCAGCTCTTAGTGACCACGATATATAGTTAACTTGACTTTGAATTACTGTCTTTGAGCGTCAGCTCTTGGTGACCAAGTTATGTAGTTAACTTGACTTTGAATTACTGTCTTTGAGCGTCAGCTCTTGGTGACCAAGTTATGTAGTTAACTTGACTTTGAATTACTGTCTTTGACCGTCAGCTCTTGGTGACCATGTTATGTAGTTAACGTGACTTTGAATTACTGTCTTTGACAGTCAGCTCTTGGTGACCAAGTTATGTAGTTAACTTGACTTTAAATTACTGTCTTTGAGCGTCAGCTTTTGGTAACCAAGTTATGTAGTTAACTTGACTTTAAATTACTGTCTTTGACCGTCAGCTCTTGGTGACCATGTTATGTAGTTAACTTGACTTTGAATTACTGTCTTTGACAGTCAGATCTTGGTGACCAAATTATGTAGTTAACTTGACTTTGAATTACTGTCTTTGAGCGTCAGCTCTTGCTGACCAAGTTATATAGTTAACTTGACTTTAAATTACTGTCTTTGAGCGTCAGCTCTTGGTGACCAACTTATGTAGTTAACTTGACTTTGAATTACTGTCTTTGAGCGTCAGCTCTTTGTGACCAAGTTATGTAGTTAACTTGACTTTGAATTACTGTCTTTGAGCGTCAGCTCTTGCTGACCAAGTTATGTAGTTAACTTGACTTTAAATTACTGTCTTTGAGCGTCAGCTCTTGGTGACCAAGTTATGTAGTTAACTTGACTTTGAATTACTGTCTTTGAGCGTCAGCTCTTGGTGACCATGTTATGTAGTTAACTTGACTTTGAATTACTGTCTTTGACAGTCAGATCTTGGTGACCAAGTTATGTAGTTAACTTGACTTTGAATTACTGTCTTTGAGCGTCAGCTCTTGCTGACCAAGTTATGTAGTTAACTTGACTTTAAATTACTGTCTTTGAGCGTCAGCTCTTGGTGACCAATTTATGTAGTTAAATTGACTTTGAATTACTGTCTTTGAGCGTCAGCTCTTTGTGACCAAGTTATGTAGTTAACTTGACTTTGAATTACTGTCTTTGAGCGTGAGCTCTTGCTGACCAAGTTATGTAGTTAACTTGACTTTAAATTACTGTCTTTGAGCGTCAGCTCTTGGTGACCAAGTTATGTAGTTAACTTGACTTTGAATTACTGTCTTTGAGCGTCAGCTCTTGTTGACCAAGTTATGTAGTTAACTTGACTTTGAATTATTGTCGTTGAGCGTCAGCTCTTTGTGACCAAGTTGTGTAGTTAACTTGACTTTGAATTACTGTCTTTGAGCGTCAGCTCTTGGTGACCAAGTTAAGTAGTTAATAATCATTAAAATTGTGTAAACCTGGAGCCAATCAGTCTCATGAGTCATTATTATCGAAATATTGTTAAGAATTATCATAAGAAGAGTGAGAAATAGAATACAAGCAGACATTAGTTTGACTTATTTATAAACGTGCATACAGTTATGTATACACGTATGTTTTTGCGTGCAGTTTTACAGAACAATGTTAAATATACCTTGGACAACTAGTAACAGTAATGAGGATGTCCCGAGGGAGGTCAATCAACCAGAAAGCTTATTAGTTACGTTAGGCAAGGGCACTTTTTCGGGCATTTTATAATAATAAGAAAGATGGAATATATTGTAACAACAGGAAAGATGGAATATATTGTAACAACAGGAAAGATGGAATATATTGTAACAACAGGAAAGATGGAATATATTGTAACAACAGGAAAGATGGAATATATTGTAACAACAGGAAAGATGGAATATATTGTAACAACAGGAAAGATGGAATATATTGTAACAACAGGAAAGATGGAATATATTGTAACAACAGGAAAGACTGATTGAAGAAAAAGATAGATGAAGAGAGAGGATACAGGACTGTTTGACATTACGGCATGGAAAGAAGTCAACAGCAGAACTGATCAACAGTATTGGAGACTGGGAGTTGTGGAGAGGCATGATTATCTACGCCACCAGGCATGGTACTTGAAGAAGATTAATATTGTCAATGTCATGTTGTTGTTTATATGCTTGTATTTCGGTACAGAAATGTACAAAAATGCTGAATACCTGCCTTCTACAACCAGGTATAACTACAGATTTTTCTTTCAATCGCATTTCTCATATACATTCTTTCTTCATTTACCTGGGTCTTCTATTCGCCCTTGACCATTTTTCTGCTTTCTTTTTCTGCACTTTGTTCTCTGTCTTGTCTTTTCTTTACTCATCTCGCACGTTATCGTTTGTTTGTGCGGTTATTCTCATGTAAACATTGTTTGTACGTATATCTATCTGATCCTGGGTTTGTTTCCCATGAATGTAGTCAGAGTTTTTGTCTTTGTCATTCAGCTTTCTAATTTGCTCTTTACTTCCTGACATAATTTCTTTGTTTTAACATTTCATTGTTTCAGTGTCAATATTTTTATTTGAACATATTAAAACGGCTTGTAGTCATTCTTTCCTGTTTCCATGCACATAATGTCTGAACATTTTGCACATGTAAATCACAGAAAGCAATTAATTGATTTCCCAGACATAATTGTGTCGGTCTATAAGACTCGCTGATGTCAGCGTCCTAGCCAACAATACTTGACGCCTATTTTTCCTTGCCCATTGTTTACGTATCACTAGAATGTCTGACTGAGTTGTCGATCATCTTTCACGCAGTATTTAATCAAGACCAGACAGACCATTATCACCTGGCCTTGTACAGGAGAGAAAACATTGTCTTTTACCAACTGTGCCTGTGCACTTTGACCCGCGTACTTCACTGTAGGTTTCTGTAGAGATACTGAAATTAAAAGTTTACCTTTCGCTCAGGCGTGTCGTGAGAGGTAACTAGTTTGAGGTTGTGTTTGGGGAGTGTTCCCTCATCATTTAAAACAAATGTTTAAACAAACCACTGCTGCAAGAGGACATGAATGTTTGGGTGTATGTTTCCTGTAAGATGACATGAATGTTTGGGTTTATGTTTCCTGTAAGATGACATGAATGTTTGGGTGTATGTTTCCTGTAAGATGACATGAATGTTTGGGTGTATGTTTCCTGTAAGATGACATGAATGTTTGGGTGTATGTTTCCTGTAAGATGACATGAATGTTTGGGTGTATGTTTCCTGTAAGATGACATGAATGTTTGGGTGTATGTTTCCTGTAAGATGACATGAATGTTTGGGTGTATGTTTCCTGTAAGATGACATGAATGTTTGGGTGTATGTTTCCTGTAAGATGACATGAATGTTTGGGTGTATGTTTCCTGTAAGATGACATGAATGTTTGGGTGTATGTTTCCTGTAAGATGACATGAATGTTTGATTGTATGTTTCCTGTAAGATGACATGAATGTTTCGGTGTATGTTTCCTGTAAGATGACATGAATGTTTGGGTGTATGTTTCCTGTAAGATGACATGAATGTTTGGGTGTATGTTTCCTGTAAGATGACATGAATGTTTGATTGTATGTTTCCTGTAAGATGACATGAATGTTTGGGTGTATGTTTCCTGTAAGATGACATGAAAGTTTGGGTGTATGTTTCCTGTAAGATGACATGAATGTTTGGGTTTATGTTTCCTGTAAGATGACATCAATGTTTGGGTGTATGTTTCCTGTAAGATGACATGAATGTTTGGGTGTATGTTTCCTGTAAGATGACATGAATGTTTGGGTGTATGTTTCCTGTAAGATGACATGAATGTTTGGGTGTATGTTTCCTGTAAGATGACATGAATGTTTGGGTGTATGTTTCCTGTAAGATGACATGAATGTTTGGGTGTATGTTTCCTGTAAGATGACATGAATATTTGGGTGTATGTTTCCTGTAAGATGACATGAATGTTTGGGTGTATGTTTCCTGTAAGATGACATGAATGTTAAATTGTATGTTTCCTGTAAGATGACATGAATGTTTGGGTGTATGTTTCCTGTAAGATGACATGAATGTTTGGGTGTATGTTTCCTGTGAGATGACATGAATGTTTGGGTGTATGTTTCCTGTAAGATGACATGAATGTTTGGGTGTATGTTTCCTGTAAGATGACATGAATGTTTGGGTGTATGTTTCCTGTAAGATGACATGAATGTTTGGGTGTATGTTTCCTGTAAGATGACATGAATGTTTGGGTGTATGTTTCCTGTAAGATGACATGAATGTTTGGGTTTATGTTTCCTGTAAGATGACATGAATGTTTGGGTGTATGTTTCGTGTAAGATGACGTGAATGTTTGGGTGTATGTTTCCTGTAAGATGACATGAATGTTTGGGTTTATGTTTCCTGTAAGATGACGTGAATGTTTGGGTGTATGTTTCCTGTAAGATGACATGAATGTTTGATTGTATGTTTCCTGTAAGATGACATGAATGTTTGGGTGTATGTTTCCTGTAAGATGACATGAATGTTTGGGTGTATGTTTCCTGTAAGATGACATGAATGTTTGGGTGTATGTTTCCTGTAAGATGACATGAATGTTTGGGTGTATGTTTCCTGTAAGATGACATGAATGTTTGGGTGTATGTTTCCTGTAAGATGACATGAATGTTTGGGTGTATGTTTCCTGTAAGATGACATGAATGTTTGGGTGTATGTTTCCTGTAAGATGACATGAATGTTTGGGTGTATGTTTCCTGAAAGATGACATGAATGTTTGGGTTTATGTTTCCTGTAAGATGACATGAATGTTTGGGTGTATGTTTCCTGTAAGATGACATGAATGTTTGGGTGTATGTTTCCTGTAAGATGACATGAATGTTTGGGTGTATGTTTCCTGTAAGATGACATGAATGTTTGGGTGTATGTTTCCTGTAAGATGACATGAATGTTTGGGTGTATGTTTCCTGTAAGATGACATGAATGTTTGAGTGTATGTTTCCTGTAAGATGACATGAAGGTTTGGGTGTATGTCTCCTGTAAGATGACATGAATGTTTGGGTGTATGTTTCCTGTAAGATGACATGAATGTTTGGGTGTATGTTTCCTGTAAGATGACATGAATGTTTGGGTGTATGTTTCCTGTAAGATGACATGAATGTTTGGGTGTATGTTTCCTGTAAGATGACATGAATGTTTGGGTGTATGTTTCCTGTAAGATGACATGAATGTTTGGGTGTATGTTTCCTGTAAGATGACATGAATGTTTGGGTGTATGTTTCCTGTAAGATGACATGAATGTTTGGGTGTATGTTTCCTGTAAGATGACATGAATGTTTGGGTGTATGTTTCCTGTAAGATGACATGAATGTTTGGGTGTATGTTTCCTGTAAGATGACATGAATGTTTGGGTGTATGTTTCCTGTAAGATGACATGAATGTTTGGGTATATGTTTCCTGTAAGATGACATGAATGTTTGGGTGTATGTTTCCTGTAAGATGACATGAATGTTTGGGTATATGTTTCCTGTAAGATGACATGAATGTTTGGGTGTATGTTTCCTGTAAGATGACATGAATGTTTGGGTATATGTTTCCTGTAAGATGACATGAATGTTTGGGTGTATGTTTCCTGTAAGATGACATGAATGTTTGGGTGTATGTTTCCTGTAAGAAGACATGAATGTTTGTGTTTATGTTTCCTGTAAGATGACATGAATGTTTGGGTGTATGTTTCCTGTAAGATGACATGAATGTTTGGGTGTATGTTTCCTGTAAGATGACATGAATGTTTGTGTTTATGTTTCCTGTAAGATGACATGAATGTTTGGGTGTATGTTTCCTGTAAGATGACATGAATGTTTGGGTTTATGTTTCCTGTAAGATGACATGAATGTTTGTGTTTATGTTTCCTGTAAGATGACATGAATGTTTGGGTTTATGTTTCCTGTAAGATGACATGAATGTTTGGGTTTATGTTTCCTGCAAGATGACATGAATGTTTGGGTTTATATTTCCTGTAAGATGACATGAATGTTTGGGTGTATGTTTCCTGTAAGATGACATGAATGTTTGGGGTTATGTTTCCTGTAAGATGACATGAATGTTTGGGTGTATGTTTCCTGTAAGATGACATGAATGTTTGGGTGTATGTTTCCTGTAAGATGACATGAATGTTGGGGTTTATGTTTCCTGTAAGATGACATGAATGTTTGGGTTTATGTTTCCTGTAAGATAACATGAATGTTTGGGTTTATGTTTCCTGTAAGATGACATGAATGTTTGGGTGTATGTTTCCTGTAAGATGACATGAATGTTTGGGGTTATGTTTCCTGTAAGATGACATGAATGTTTAGGTGTATGTGTCCTGTAAGATGACATGAATGTTTGGGTGTATGTTTCATGTAAGATGACATGAATGTTTGGGTGTATGTTTCCTGTAAGAGTACATGAATGTTTGGGTGTATGTTTCCTGTAAGATGACATGAATGTTTGGGTGTATGTGTCCTGTAAGAGTACATGAATGTTTGGGTGTATGTTTCCTGCAAGAGGACATGAATGTTTGGGTGTATGTTTGTTGCAAGATGACATGAATGTTTGGGTGTATGTTTGTTGCAAGATGACATGAATGTTTGGGTGTATGTTTCCTGTAAGAGCACATGAATGTTTGTGTGTATGTTTCCTGTAAGAGTACATGAATGTTTGGGTGTATGTTTGTTGCAAGATGACATGAATGTTTGGGTGTATGTTTCCTGCAAGAGGACATGAATGTTTGGGTGTATGTTTGTTGCAAGATGACATGAATGTTTGGGTGTATGTTTCCTGCAAGAGGACATGAATGTTTGGGTGTATGTTTGTTGCAAGATGACATGAATGTTTGTGTTTTTGTTTCCTGTAAGAGTACATGAATGTTTGGGTGTATGTTTCCTGCAAGAGGACATGAATGTTTGGGTGTATGTTTCCTGCAAGAGGACATGAATGTTTGGGTGTATGTTTGTTGCAAGATGACATGAATGTTTGTGTTTTTGTTTCCTGTAAGAGTACATGAATGTTTGGGTGTATGTTTCCTGCAAGAGGACATGAATGTTTGGGTGTATGTTTCCTGCAAGAGGACATGAATGTTTGGGTGTATGTTTGTTGCAAGAGGACATGAATGTTTGGGTGTATGTTTCCTGCAAGAGGACATGAATGTTTGGGTGTATGTTTCCTGCAAGAGGACATGAATGTTTGGGTGTATGTTTGTTGCAAGAGGACATGAATGTTTGGGTGTATGTTTCCTGCAAGAGGACATGAATGTTTGGGTGTATGTTTCCTGCAAGTGGACATGAATGTTTGGGTGTATGTTTGTTGCAAGAGGACATGAATGTTTGGGTGTATGTTTCCTGCAAGATGACATGAATGTTTGGGTGTATGTTTCCTGCAAGAGGACATGAATGTTTGGGTGTATGTTTGTTGCAAGAGGACATGAATGTTTGGGTGTATGTTTCCTGTAAGAGGACATGAATGTTTGGGTGTATGTTTGCTGCAAGAGGACATGAATGTTTGGGTGTATGTTTGTTGCAAGATGACATGAATGTTTGTGTGTATGTTTCCTGTAAGAGCACATGAATGTTTGTGTGTATGTTTCCTGTAAGAGGACATGAATGTTTTAGTGTATGTTTGTTGCAAGAGGACATGAATGTTTGGGTGTATGTTTCCTGCAAGAGGACATGAATGTTTGGGTGTATGTTTCCTGTAAGATGACATGAATGTTTGGGTGTATGTTTGTTGCAAGATGACATGAATGTTTGTGTGTATGTTTCCTGTAAGAGCACATGAATGTTTGTGTGTATGTTTCCTGTAAGAGCACATGAATGTTTGGGTTTATGTTTCCTGCAAGAGGACATGAATGTTTGGGTGTATGTTTGTTGCAAGATGACATGAATGTTTGGGTGTATGTTTGTTGCAAGATGACATGAATGTTTGTGTGTATGTTTCCTGTAAGAGCACATGAATGTTTGTGTGTATGTTTCCTGTAAGAGCACATGAATGTTTGAGTGTATGTTTCCTGCAAGAGGACATGAATGTTTGGGTGTATGTTTCCTGTAAGATGACATGAATGTTTGGGTGTATGTTTGTTGCAAGATGACATGAATGTTTGTGTGTATGTTTCCTGTAAGAGCACATGAATGTTTGTGTGTATGTTTCCTGTAAGAGCACATGAATGTTTGGGTGTATGTTTCCTGTAAGAGGAGAAGTGTAGTGGTAGTGCCATGATTCATTAAGAGTGAGACTTGAAGATATGATAGACAACTCTATACACAGCGATTCAACAGGAGGCAATCTGATCATCAGAAAAAGTTCCTCCCCCCGTCGATCAAGTGTTTCGGCCCCTTAATCTCCTTTACACTCTAAATTGAGGGGGGGGGGGAAGTGGCGGAGGCGAGCCCACTTGGGACATAACTCCCAAGTGTCAGCCTCCTGTTGTCTTGTGCAGAGAATTGAACCCACTCCACCTTGGTTGCAGCTTTAAACTTCCTGTTTTCTGCCAGCTGGAGGCAATTGTGAAAGTAACCATTATGTTGAATACAAAGATCTTCTGATACTCTCTAGTCTACTGCCATCTCCCAGTCACGTGCACAGTCAAGAAGAGACTGAATGAATTGTTCTGCGGAATATCTCGTACAATGACTGGGCAATGACTGGGCAATGACTGGGCAATTTCTTGTTGGTATTTGTTATGGTTTTTTTTTCTGCAGCCTTATTTCATGTTCTCATCGCTCCAGTCCTGTGATGCCATTAGTATTTGTTATGTTCACAATGTCTTACATTCAGTGACGGTAATATTCTAATCTTGTGTTGTTTGTTATGTTCACAATGTCTTACATTAAGTGACGGTAATGTTCTAATCTTGTGTTGTTTGTTATGTTCACAATGTATTACATTCAATGACGGTAATATTCTAATCTTGTGTTGTTTGTTATGTTCACAATGTCTTACATTCAATGACGGTAATATTCTAATCTTGTGTTGTTTGTTATGTTCACAATGTCTTACATTCAATGACGGTAATATTCTAATCTTGTGTTGTTTGTTATGTTCACAATGTCTTACATTCAATGACGGTAATATTCTAATCTTGTGTTGTTTGTTATGTTCACAATGTCTTACATTCAATGACGGTAATATTCTAATCTTGTGTTGTTTGTTATGTTCACAATGTCTTACATTCAATGACGGTAATATTCTAATCTTGTGTTGTTTGTTATGTTCACAATGTCTTACATTCAATGACGGTAATATTCTAATCTTGTGTTGTTTGTTATGTTCACAATGTCTTACATTCAGTGACGGTAATATTCTAATCTTGTGTTGTTTGTTATGTTCACAATGTCTTACATTCAGTGACGGTAATATTCTAATCTTGTGTTGTTTGTTATGTTCACAATGTCTTACATTCAGTGACGGTAATATTCTAATCTTGTGTTGTTTGTTATGTTCACAATGTCTTACATTCAGTGACGGTAATATTCTAATCTTGTGTTGTTTGTTATGTTCACAATGTCTTACATTCAGTGACGGTAATATTCTAATCTTGTGTTGTTTGTTATGTTCACAATGTATTACATTCAATGACGGTAATATTCTAATCTTGTGTTTCTTTTGTTATGTTCACAATGTCTTACATTCAATGACGGTAATATTCTAATCTTGTGTTGTTTGTTATGTTCACAATGTCTTACATTCAATGACGGTAATATTCTAATCTTGTGTTGTTTGTTATGTTCACAATGTCTTACATTCAGTGACGGTAATATTCTTACTTGTGTTACAATGTTCACAATTTCTTAATTTGACGGTAATATTCTAATCTTGTGTTGTTTGTTATGTTGACAATGTCTTACATTCAATGACGGTAATATTCTAATTTTGTGTTGTTTGTTATGTTGACAATGTCTTACATTCAGTGACGGTAATATTCTAATCTTGTGTTGTTTGTTATGTTCACAATGTCTTACATTCAGTGACGGTAATATTCTAATCTTGTGCTGTTTGTTATGTTCACAATGTCTTACATTCAGTGACAGTAATATTCTAAGCTTGCGTTGTAATCTTGTGTTTGTTATGTTCACAATGTCTTACATTCAGTGACAGTAATATTCTAATCTTGTGTTGTTTGTTATGTTCACAATGTCTTACATTCAGTGACAGTAATATTCTAATCTTGTGTTGTTTGTTATGTTCACAATGTCTTACATTCAGTGACAGTAATATTCTAATCTTGTGTTGTTTGTTATGTTCACAATGTATTACATTCAATGACGGTAATATTCTAATCTTGTGTTGTTTGTTATGTTCACAATGTCTTACATTCAATGACGGTAATATTCTAATCTTGTGGTGTTTGTTATGTTCACAATGTCTTACATTCAGTGACGGTAATATTCTAATCTTGTGTTGTTTGTTATGTTCACAATGTCTTACATTCAGTGACAGTAATATTCTAATCTTGTGTTGTTTGTTATGTTCACAATGTCTTACATTCAGTGACAGTAATATTCTAATCTTGTGTTGTTTGTTATGTTCACAATGTCTTACATTCAGTGACGGTAATATTCTAATCTTGTGCTGTTTGTTATGTTCACAATGTCTTACATTCAGTGACAGTAATATTCTAATCTTGTGTTGTTTGTTATGTTCACAATGTCTTACATTCAGTGACAGTAATATTCTAATCTTGTGTTGTTTGTTATGTTCACAATGTCTTACATTCAATGACGGTAATATTCTAATCTTGTGTTGTTTGTTATGTTCACAATGTCTTACATTCAATGACGGTAATATTCTAATCTTGTGTTGTTTGTTATGTTCACAATGTCTTACATTCAGTGACGGTAATATTCTAATCTTATGTTGTTTGTTATGTTCACAATGTCTTACATTCAGTGACAGTAATATTCTAATCTTGTGTTGTTTGTTATGTTCACAATGTCTTACATTCAGTGACAGTAATATTCTAATCTTGTGTTGTTTGTTATGTTCACAATGTCTTACATTCAGTGACAGTAATATTCTAATCTTGTGTTGTTTGTTATGTTCACAATGTCTTACATTCAGTGACAGTAATATTCTAATCTTGTGTTGTTTGTTATGTTCACAATGTCTTACATTCAGTGACAGTAATATTCTAATCTTGTGTTGTTTGTTATGTTCACAATGTCTTACATTCAGTGACAGTAATATTCTAATCTTGTGTTGTTTGTTATGTTCACAATGTCTTACATTCAGTGACAGTAATATTCTAATCTTGTGTTGTTTGTTATGTTGACAATGTCTTACATTCAGTGACAGTAATATTCTAATCTTGTGTTGTTTGTTATGTTCACAATGTCTTACATTCAGTGACAGTAATATTCTAATCTTGTGTTGTTTGTTATGTTCACAATGTCTTACATTCAGTGACAGTAATATTCTAATCTTGTGTTGTTTGTTATGTTCACAAGGTCTTACATTCAGTGAAAGTTTCAAATATCAAGTTATTATCATTATTGTCTTCTTTATGGCTCCTGACGGAGCATGTGACCACAGCTACAGCTGCCCACAGCCGCTCACGGCATGCCTGACAGAGCAGTGGTCATATTTGTATCTTTGTCCCAGAGACCCCTCAGCCTAAAACGAGTCAGTATATATAAATTTATACACAATATTTTCTATGTCTGAACAAAATGCACTTCCTTCTGTATGCTGTACCCGGCCTCCTTCCACCTGCCACGAGACATCTTGCACCTCGCTCAACAGCCATGACCCTGCTCCCTTCAGATCTCAGTATATTTTTTAAGTTTGTCCTTGTTCCACAATCTAGCTTTAAAAAGTTCACTGATTGCTACAATCTTCTAACATTTCAAGTATCTATTCTTATATTTTTCAGTCCTAGTTTATAGACAGGTTATTCCTGATCCCAATTTGTATTTAATAGATGTTGGAAGCAGTCGTCAAATCGCATAAACAGATAACCTTAGAAATTACATTACTGCCACGCTTTCCCCAAATAGCTGCGTGGCTTTCTATTTTCTTGTCGTTGATTCTTGTTCTCTGTTGCAGATATTTTAACTGAGGTTCGAACCTGTTCTAACAAGCTGTACTTGTAAACAGTTTTCTCTAAGATAAAAGTCGTACTTTATATTTGTGACGTTTCAAATCTTTGACACTGACAATCTCAGCGTTTTAGTCATCGCAGAGAGGCTGAAACTCTGAACGCCCCTCCCTTTCTTAGTATATTTTAATATACCTTGTATATATGTATATAGATTTTGATTGACCTTGACGAAGCATATTTTATATGATTACTAAATCAATGGTGGAAATAACTCCATTAAAGACAGGGTTTTAAAGTAAGGGGAAAATGAATTACGACAATAGATTCTATTTTCTCTAAAATTTTGTGACGAACCGTGATGATGGAGGAGGTGGTTTGAACAAAATGCGACGTCACATAAACAATTACCAGTAAGGCTCACTTCTGTCATAAATGATGTCGGAAACAAGTAGATTTTGTAAACTCAATCCTCTGTCTATTTTTATATATGCAAAAGTTAGTAACTCCCTTGTGGTCGACTTAAATTAATATTACTAGTGTAAAAGCCCGTCATAAGACGGGAATTAAATTCAAAAGCACTAATACCTAACGGCAACAAAAGTATTAAAAAAAAACCACTGTGCATCACCACATTACACGAACTCATCATCAGCTGCCATCTCCACAACGAAGGTTGGCTGTAAAGGATCTCCAACGTCTTCTGTCTCTTGTCGTGGTGGTGCACTCTGATAGACTTTTTCCTGTCCATCTCTTGATGTTATCTTCCCACTTATGGGAGCCGCGCTGGTGTAATGGCTTCGGCGTTGTACTGGCGACCAGGTGTTCATGGTTCAAACCCGGGCGTCGGCGTTTGAAGAAATGTTTACGGCCGGAAATTTGACTGAATAGCCTGAACGGCTCCTGTGATAAACCCTCTGTGGATGGGAAGGAGCGAAGCTCCTGACCGGGTTGGAAGGAAAGTCCTCAGGTTCCCCAGCCTCGCAATGACATGTCATTGGGCCGAAGGGCTGAAAGCCCAAGTGCCGCTGGATAAGAAAAAAAAAAAAAAAAAAAAAAAATCTTCCCACTTATAGCGCTGTCTTCCCCTTGCACATTTGCTTCACCTCTCTCTTCTATTATGGTCTTCTGCAAGGTGTTATGCCTTTTTATGTGGCCAAAGTATTTTAGCTGCCGAACTTTGATCTCCCTCATTAGTTCTCTTTTCATACCTAGATTTTCTAGGACCTCCTTATTTGTTTTCTTCTCTTTCCATGAGATGCGCCCCATTCTTCTATATATCCACATTTCAAGAGCCTCAATTCTTTCTTCCAAATGCTTATACATCGTCCATGTTTCTGCACCATACAGAAATACAGAATGTATATAACACTTTATGATTCTCAGTTTTAATTTGTGAGATAACTGTTTAGATGTCAGTATATGTTTCATGTTGTTGAATGTAGCTTTGGCCATTCCTATTCTCTTCTTGATTTCTGTTTCACATCTGCCATCTTCTGTTATTATATGACCAAGATATACGTAGCTCTTGACTTGTTCTAGGATTTTCCCATTTACGCTTATCTTTAATGTGGGTTTATCGTCTGTTTTGCTAATTATCATAGTTTTTGTTTTCTCGATATTAATGTCGAGTCCATGTTCTTGACTTATACTGTTGTGGTGAAAAATACAGTGATACAAAGTTAAAATATCTCCAATTATAAAGATAACGGGTAAAATAACACGTAGGGATAAAAATATATGCAAGATAGGCCGAGGCTTCTTCACCTACGCCAGCGCTTTCTACCGCCATTGAAACTAACTAGTTGGAACATGCAGACTAAACGGTTTACCCTTTTAGACGGGAGGGAAACGGAGATAAAAGAAACAAAAAAAATTATGACGGTCTGAACACGTGTTTGAATCTAAAAAGGCAAAAAGACGCAATTTGTAGTTTAAAGGAAAAATCACGCCACTAGTTGACACAATGTAAGGAATTGGTAGAAAAACGACCTTAGCTCTTGTTAGAAACAGTCGTATCTTGGACGTTTTACCGTAATTAGTCGTTTTAATTTGAATATAGTGGCAAATGCCATACCCGAAGGTTCAAAAACAAATTTCAAAAAATAACCTTGAGAAAAGTAGGTTTTCCTTTAATAATAAGTTTATGAAAATAAAACCTAGCTAGTTTGATAGCCCATCTTAAGCTGACAAATAATATACTTTTAATTACACAGACGGACAGATAACACGGAAGATATTGACGAAAAACTGTATTGTTCAAATCAGACTAGCGAACAGTTTTTTGTGCATATTTTCACTAAAGTTACATTTTTGGCGTCCTTGAGCCTAAAAATGCAAAAATCAAACTGCAGTGAACTAGAGGGGCAAAGTCGGAGGATCGTAGCTAAAAATAACTTAGTGGGGCAGGTTCGTGTAGTTTTTTCATGTAGTTAGTCCAAAAAAACAAGTGTAATTTTGGGAAAAATACTACATACTAGACTGAGACTGGACTGAAATTTGACTTTTAGTTTGAATATTTGAAAAAGTTAGAGGGGAAGTCCGTTGATTGGACAGAAGTGTTTATATTATTGAATGAGAGACGCAACTCCGCCAATGCCGGTCCCAAGCCCGGATGAAAAAGGAGGAGGGCGGCCTGCATGGAGGCCGTAAGGAGGCAGCCCCTCCACCATGAAAAGGCATAACAGGCCAATCACCTGTTTGCTTTAAATCATGATTACGCGAACTACAAGAGAGAAAACCGGACTGATTCTAAAGGCGACGAACTGGAACGGACTACGGACTACGACTTATGGAACTTGGAACACAAGAAGTATAAATGGGAAGGAAGAGGAGCTGGTGGAAGAGATGAGGAAAGCAAAACTAGAAATCCTGGCTATAACGGAAACGAAGAAAAAAGGACAAGGAGTCATGGATCTCGATGGCAACACGTTGCTCTACAGTGGTGTACCCATATCTGAAAGAGCTAAAGGGGGCGTGGGTTGCATTGTGGCCCAAAATCAAAAAGATAGTATCAAGGGATGGAACTTTGTCTCGGAGCGCATTATGGTTGTAAAACTAAAAGAAGGAGAAACCATAGTCAACCTGGTCATAGTGTATGGGCCAAATGAGGATGAGAGAGCAGAGGTCAAGGAGGAATTCTTCGAGCTGCTTCAAAGGACAGTGGATGACTGCCTAGATGAAGTTATTATGCTCGGAGATTTTAATGCCAGAGTTGGAAATGACCATGCTAGATGGGGTGGAGTTATCGGAAGATATGGAGAAGATACTCTCAATGACAATGGAAAGCGACTCCTTAGATTCTGCAGTGAGCAGAATCTGATCATTACAAACACAAAGTTCCCCCATAAGCGCATACATGCATACACTAGATGTGAACCAACCAAGAATGAGAAGTCAGTGATCGACTATGCCATTGTTCGGAGAAGCTCATTCAGATATGTCCGAGATGCAAGAGTCTGGAGGGGGCCAGAGATTGGAAGTGATCACTACCTGTTAACAATCAAACGAACAACTGAAAGAGTTGCTCAGCCTAGGATCTGCCCAACATCACGCAAGAAACCAAGTAAACGAGCAGGAGAAATGAGCATTAGGACCTACAAGCTGAGAGAGCCAGAAATCAAGACCAGATATCAGGGGCTTATTGCTACAGCAGTGAGCAACACAGAAGAACGACCTGATGACTTGGAAACCCTCTGGAATAAATTCAAGGATATCATAAAGACAGCTGCTGCAGAAGCATGCGGTGAAGTCCGACTTGGGAACCAGAGAAAGAGGACACCTTGGTGGACAGAGGAAGTCAAAGAGAAAATAAGAGAGAAGAAAATGGCATGGAAACAATACTTAGGAGCTAAAAACACAACAGGACAAATGGAAAAATATAGAGAATATGTGACACTCAGAAAAGAAGCAAAGAACAAAGTGCTAGCAGCAAAACAGAAGTCCTGGGAAGGATTTGGAGAAAAGCTAGAAAAAGATGCACAAGAAAACCAGAAATTGTTCTATAAGACCCTAAAGAACATGAGGAAAGAAAAACAATGCCCTCTCAAATTTATAAAGGACAAGCAAGGCAAATTGCTTACTGACCCGAAGGAAGTAATGGAAAGATGGAAAGAATATTTCTCAGAACTCCTGGATGGTGAGCATGATGAAGCATCAGAAATGATAACCACTGACACAGAAGAGGAAACCAATGATGGTGAAGATGACATAAAGATGGAAGAACTGAGGGCAGCACTAGAGAAAATCAAGATGGGCAAAGCAGCAGGGCATGATGGTATAACACCAGAAATGGTTAAGTACATGGGAGCATCAGGCGACCTATTACTCTTAAAGGTCCTACAGGCAGCATGGTGCAACAAGACCATACCAAAGGATTGGGAGATTGCCATCAAAACACCAATTTTCAAAAAGGGTGACAATCGACAATGTGGAAACCATAGAGGCATATCCCTTCTCAGTGTCCCTGGTAAAATCTACTCTAGAATCCTAGAGCAGAGACTCCGACGCCTAGCTGAGCCACAATTGGATGAGGTCCAGTGCGGATTCCAAGCAAACCGAAGTACTCAAGACCTAATCTTCACACCCAGACAGCTGAGTGAAAAGGCCCTTGAGTATAAGAGTGAGATCCATCTTTGTTTCATAGATCTGGAAAAGGCGTTTGACAGGGTCCCCTGGAGCAAACTTTGGGACTGTTTGGCAAGGAAGAATATTCCAGCACTTCTGATTCATGCTATACAGAGCTTCTACAAGTCTTGCAGAAATTATGTGAGGACAGCAAACCATAAGTCAGAAGAGTTCAGGACCACCACTGGTGTAAGACAAGGTGATATCCTATCACCTTACCTCTTCATACTCCTTATGGACGATGTCATCAAGGCATGTAAGGAGAGAACAAGAAAGTATTCAGTGGGGTACTGGAAGATGAGACAGGTCTATATTTCGGAGCTGGCATTTGCTGATGATGTTGCCCTGATTGCTAAATCAGAGGCACATCTCCAATCCAACCTGCAAGTTTGGAAGGAAGAGCTGGAGAAGAGAGGGATGGTCATAAGCAGCTCTAAAACAAAATCCATGGTGATATCACGAGAAGAAAGAAAACATCAGATTAAGTTGGGAGAACAGGTCCTGGAGCAGGTCGACCACTTTAAATATCTCGGAGCTATTATAGACCGAAAGGGAGGCATCAAAGAAGAGTTGGCCACTCGAAAAGCAGCGGCTGGGAGACTTTTTCAGGCCATAAATCGTGGATTCCTCAGCAAGAAAGAGGTTGGTAAGAAAACGAAGATGGCTGTATACCGCTCCACCTATGTCCCAGTCTTGACATATGGATGCGAGTCGTGGGCAATGACTACAACCCACAAAAGCCAGATCCAAACCTCAGAAATGAGGTATCTGAGGAAAGTGGTTGAAGTAACAAGAAGAGACATGGTCCGCAACCAGACGATCCGTCAAGGCCTAAAATCCCACCCGCTGCAGACCCAAATAGAACAGTCCCAACTAAGATGGTTTGGCCATGTCTGCAGAATGGGAGAAGATCGGCTACCACGACAAGCATGGGAAACAAAGAGCCAGGGATCCAGACCTCCAGGACGACCCAGAGTCCGCTGGGAGGACAACATTAGACAATCTTTGAAGGACCGAGGACTAGAATGGAACCAGGCCAGGAAGAAGACAGCTGATAGAATGGTCTGGCGCTCTCTCTCTTCCAAACCTCTACACCTCACGGTAGAAGGGGAACGACTAAGTAAGTAAGAATGAGAGACGCACGTTTGTGCCATTTTAAAGAAGACTGTCCATTGACACAGTACGTTACTGCTAGAGGTGATTTCCCGGAATTATTAAATAAAAATCAGTGGGACGCCCTAATCTAGCCAGCAGCTCAGCTGAGTTTTGCTAGTACTAAGTAACTGTGTTCTCAATTCTGAATTGTGGTAAGGGAAAAAGCATTTATCTTGTTTATTTTAATATTTTGAGTGATTCATACTGCCATATCATGAAAAATGATTACGACAAGTGAGTGCTTGCTCTAGGTCCCCAGCAGCAGTCCAGGGCCGAGAGACAACCAAATAATATATGAAAACCTATCTAAGACTATGGAAGGCGGATCTATAATTGAGATCAGTGGGAACATATCACCCACCTTATTGAATGGATGAGGAAACTATTGAACATATTTCGGATGCAGTGCAGTCTTGGGAAACTGGTACTATTTGATAACAACTGGGTGAGATGTGCTAAGTTGGTCAGAGAGATCTGACCCAATCTGTGTAATGTTGTTTTGTGGTGTTGTGTGTAAGAGTGGCGCAGTAAACAGAGTGTTGACACATGGCACAAATTTTGTTTCAGAGTTTCTGATCTGGCACTACGATTGTGCCAGATGCTTTTGTAGAAGTACAAAAGCGGGTGTCTGTGCAGCCTAACATTTTACTCCAGCTACTGAGAGGAGTGGGCCACAAGAATTCTGTACTACATCGTCACAGGCCAGATAAGTGCAAACCTGGCCTGCTGGAGATTCATTAACTGTGCCCACCATCAATAAGGAAATAAAACCTTGTTATATAAACATTACCACCAGTCCATATGTCCAGGACACTGAACTTTGTAACCATAGATTGGGCATGATGACGCCATCCCAACTAAACATCTAGTGCTAGTTTTTCCCAAGACATTGTAGATATTATTAATATTAACCATTGTAATAATAGACCTATGTACAAAAATTTCATTTGATTATGCAATATATATATGCATTTTATTGACAAATACATATTATTTCATAAGTTCTGACCAAAAGAAACAATTGGTTCAGGACTAATAAATTTAAAAAATGTTCAAACTTAAACTATAACAGCCAGTGTTAGTTCAGTGTATCACAGAGATTTTTATTATTATTAGACTTATTAATTACATGTGTGTGTCTGTGTATTTATTACCTACACATTACATTTCAGTACCCTAGACTTTTAACGTAGCTAACATTCATAATAGTAGAATAGGTCTGTTTGGGGTCGTAAGTGGTAGCAGAAAGGCTTTCTGTACTCACATAAACTTTTATCTCAGGAGCCTTCACAGCTGACCTCATCCAGTACACTAAGTAACATAACAACCATACAATAACATAAAAAACCACTACAAATATTGGGGGCTCGTCCGGGATTAAGTTTATCAAAGATATTAGGGTCTCCTGGTCTGGGAATTAAACTAGTGGGGGCATAAGGGAATAAATTTAAAAGTATCCCTTAAAATAAAAAGTGGAAAATAAAAGTTGATGAATCTTCACAGTCAGTGGTAATTAATTAATTAATATATTACCTTAGTCATTATATACTTGAAATTTACCTTAGTCATTGTTAATTTGTGTGTTAGAGTATGGCAGATCTAGCAAAATTTAGATCGGCTGCTGTGCTGACGGCGAAGGAGATGAACATGGAGGGTCAAATTTTAATTCAGTATGTAACTTCAGAATGTGACAAGTATATTGAAAGGGAAGATAGGAGGTTAGCTGAAGAGAAGTAGTTACAAATTGAGGCTGATAAAGAACTTAAGAGGCTGCAGATTGAGGCTGACAAAGAGGCTAAGTCATTGGAGGCAGATAGGGAGATTAAAAGGCTCCAATTAGAGGCAGAAGATAAGAGATTGACTGCCGAAAGGGAAGCAGAAGATAAGAGATTGACTGCCGAAAGGGAAGCAGAAGATAGGAGATTGCAAAGGGAGCACGAATTACGACTAAGGGAGCTGGAATTACAAGGCCATGCTCCTGAAAATGGTGCCAGCCCCTTTCCCTCAGATGCCACGCCTAGTCAGGGAGCCTCAACCTCAGCTATGGGGTTTCATTTAGACCATTTTGTTGAGAAAGACGATGACATTGAGGGGTACCTCAGTAGATTCGAACTATTAGCTACTACGTATGGGTTAGAGAGAGAGAGAGGTGGAGTCTTAAGTTATCCCAAGGGCTTAGAGGTACTTCTTATGAAGTCTTTGCTAAGATGCATAGAGACGACCAAGACAATTATGACATGCTAAAGCAGGCTTTGTTATTGAGATATGAAAAGAATGGTGAATTTTATCGTAAGTTTAGAAATGCCAAACTGTTGTCTGGGGAGACATACCACCAATTCTCTGCCAGACTGGAAACCTATTTGGAGAAATGGACTGCTCTGGGTAAGACCCAAGATCTTAAAGAGATGATCAAGATAGAGCAATTAAGAGAGTCCATGGCTTCAGACCTGAGAAAATTTCTCATGGAACAAGGTGCAGAGAGGTTGGGGGAGGTTTTAAATGTCGCTGAGAGGTATCAGGCAGCCCAGACAGAGGTAAGTGGCACTAAAAAGAAGCACATAGAAAATTTTAAAGCTCCACAGCAATTTAGTAAATTTGATATCAGAGAACAAGGTAATAAAGGCAGGACAAACTTTGATAGGCCAAGAAATGATTATCGTGATAGAAACTCACAGTTCAATGACCAAAAATATAATGAAAGAAAACCGTTTAACCAAGGAAAGAGATGGTGCAAATGGTGTAAGAAAGACAACCATAACACCGAATTTTGTAAAAGGAAACCTTCAAACATTGCTGCAATGAAATCGGGGAAACAAAGATTAAAGGTTAATCCTAATGGACAGCAGGAACCTTATCACCCCCCAGTTTGTGAGGATGTTATTTGCAATGTTGTCACCATAAGGTGCCTATATGATACAGGTTTGGATTATGATTCAGTTGTGAAGTCTAGCCTAGTGGACCCAAGTCAGTATACCACAGAAACAGTGGAAATACAAGGGGCGACTAAGGACATACCACTCATGACACTTCCCATCGCAAGGATAACGGTGAAAACTCGCTATGTGGAAGGAGAAATCAGAGCAGCAGTGATAGATGAACCAATCTACCCTCTGATATTGGGGTGTAGATACGTCTTCTTGGGGAATCCCGAGAGACCTGTGATCATGGCGACAGTGCAGACCAGGTCACAGAAAAAGGAGGAAGAAGGTGATCCTATAAATGCTCATCCAGAAGAGATGAGGAAGGCGCAGGCTGAGGATAGGACACTCAAGCCATGTTTTAAAAAAATTGCCCAAATGCCACACACCTCCAAGCAAGGGAGAGTACTTTATGAGGACAAATTGCTATACAGGAAGACAGGAACTAGATTCCGTTGAAGTAAGTGGAATCGCAGGAAGAGGTAAGTTCACGTCAGAAAAAATAGTTTCCTCATCCTGTATAACGGACAGGGATGAGATGTGACCATGTTGGACTGGAGAGTCGTCCGTCGCCTGGAAAATAGGCTGCAAATAGTCTGGACGTTCAATAAACTCTGTTAGCATATTTATATGGAAGGTTTTATGCCTTCCATCCACATCGACAATATAGTCGACATCGGAAATTTTTGAGACTATAGTGTATGGACCTTTCCATGAAATGAGAAGTCTATTCTCTCTTGAGGGCAGTAAGACATATGCTTTGTCTCCAGGACAAAGTTGACGTAGGCGTCTTTTCCTATTAGCAAATCGCCTAGCTTTTTCTTTCGCAAATTCGGAAGATGAAGTTGCTAACCTGCACGATTCGATAATCTTTTCTCTAAGAGCTATGACATATTCATATGACGATTGTGTATCATCGTCAATATTATCGGAAGTTATCAAATCGTGTAACAAGGACATCGGACCGCGCGGTTGCGCGCCAAAGACAAGTTCGAAAGGAGAAAACCCTGTATGCTCGTTGGGAACCTCTCTATAGGCAAAGAGGACTGCAGGTAAAACCCTGTCCCAATCTTCAGGATGATCCTCCGTTATCTTGCCAAGTAAGTTCTTTAGTGTCCGTTTAAGACGTTCTACCAATCCATTGGACATTGGATGATAAATACTACTGAGAGACCTTTTAATGTCTAGCGTAGCCATTACCTGAGACATAACGTCCGAAATTAACTGAGTGCCGTGATCCGACAGTATTTCTCCGGGGAATCCCAGACGAGAAAATACGAGCCAAAGAGCATCAGCGATATCGACAGTTGATATGCTCTTCAGAGGAATAGCCTCTGGCCAACGCGTGCACATGTCCACGCAAGTGAGGATAAATTGGTGTCCTCTGGCTGACTTAATTTTGAACGGACCAATGATGTCTATAGCCATTTTCTGAAACGGCCGAATCGGAATATCTGCAGCCTGAATAGGAGCAGCATGTCTCGGACCCCTAGACTTGACCTCTTGACAAATTTTGCAAGATCGGCAATAAATTCGGATGTCTTTATTCACGAATGGCCAAAAGAAGGACGCAAGGACTCTAGTTTTAGTTCTGGAAAAACCCATGTGTCCAGCACACTGGGAATCGTGTGCATGCCGAAGAATTAAGGCTCTCATACACTTAGGCACAAGAATTTGCGAGTGCATAGACTTGTCCGAGTGTTGTACCATTCGTACCAATATACCATTCTTCATAGTGATATACGATTTGTGATTCGTATTTTGATTGGGATCCCCTTTCTTTGCAAGAAGGAAGAATTTCTTCAAAGAAGGATCCTCTTCTTGACGTTTAACAAACGAGTCATGGGAAATCACCAAGTGCTCGTCTTGGCTATCAACTTCATTACTATTATCAGATGAAGTTGGGGGATTAAGAGCTTGAGCTCTTGTCACCACTGCATTGACCGTTTGAATGTTTTTTTTCTTCCCAACTAGAAATTTGTTGCGGGGTGCATTCTTTAACCCCATGAATACGACCGATTATAAGATCCGCAATAGGATTAGGAAGAAGACATGCATGGACATCTCCTGTGAAGAAAGGAGTGTCAATCCTAATAATAGCAGTAGGATAGCTTTCCATAGTACCACCAAATGTAACACATTTGATTGTTTTTCCAGTGGCACAGCAAGGATCTATCAGAGACTCCCTAACCCCGACGGTAGTACATCCCGAATCGAAAAGTACTGAGACTAGCCTATCATTTATTAGACCTTTATGTAAGATGAGCGATCCTCTCCCATCATGCGCAACTGTAGCAGGTAGAGCAGGAAGAGGGTGACCACAACTTAGCGTAGATACCGCCGATGAGTCAAACAATGTTAAGCATTGGGGGCATTCAGTTGCTCTCCCAAAATCGAAAGCACAACCAGTGATAGCCCTAGAGTTACCACTATCATTTACTGTATTACAGGCTCCATCAAACTCTTGTTGTGCAGAGTTTGCCTGTTGGAAAGGTCTTTTCTTGTTAAATCTAGGTCTGCCTCGATTATCATTTCCCCTGTAATTATTTCGACTATCATTTCCCCTGTAATTGTTATCATACTGCCTATTGTAATCATCATTCCGGTTTGAATCCCGGTTTCTAAATTCACCATCGTCATAATCTTGACGTCGAGAATGATTACCTCGAAAATTTGAATAGTTATTATTTGGATAGCCTTTGCGAAAGTGTCTCAAATTATTACCACTAAAATTACGAGAACTACCATCTTGTCTCCAATTCATAGACGAAGAACCATCATGTGTTGGATTACTCCGCTTCTGGGTGTAATTTTGATTACTTCCCCTATTCCAGTTTTGTTGAGCACCCTGAAATTTTTTTTTTTTGAAATTAGGGCCATATGGTGTTGCCGAAGCAGCTGGCAACCCTTCTTTCACTTTAGAATTGCTAACTGTAGCATGGGGATGCGCTCTGGCATACTGACAACAGTATTCCTCCATATCTTTTAAGTTTTTAGGCTTACGCTCATGAAGGAATGCAAGAAAAGAATCATTAACAGATGACAAAACCTTATCTCGCAATAATAAGTCCATTAGACCTTCATATGTTTTCTCAGTCTGAGACAACTCAACCCATCGTGTAAATGTACGACGTATCTTTGTAACAAAATCAGAGAAATCTACTCCATTTTCTGGCAACATTGTCCTAAAACGAAGACGATAGTCTTCTTCTTTTAGTTGATATTTTTTTTAGCAATGCTGCCCTGACAACATCATAATTAGTCCTCTCATGTTCGACTATTGTCATAAGAGTAGTCACTGTGTCACCTGTAAAAAATGGCATCAGTTGTTCAACATATTTTTCCTTTTTTATGTTATGCGTATCGCACAAAAATTGGAATCTATCTAGATAATCTGCTACGTCATCCTTTAAAGGATTGAAATGAGGCAATTTAATCCTACTAACAAACTCCTTTGTCGTACTCGAAGTTGTTTGCTGAGCACCCGTACTCGCCAATTTCAATTTCTCTAACTCCAAAGTTGCGAGTTTTTCATCAAGTTCCATCTTCTGTTTTCTTTCCTCATGTTCCATTTTTCTAATTTCAGCCTCAGCTTGAGCTTTCCTCTCCTCTGCAGCAGCTTGAGCTTTCCTCTCCTCTGCAGCAGCTTGAGCTTTCCTCTCCTCTGCAGCAGCTTGAGCTTTCCTCTCCTCTGTAGCAGCTTCTTTGTCTAATCTCTTTTGTTCAGATTCAAATCTCCTTTCCTCCACCTGCATCTGCAATTTCTTTTGTTCAGCAGCAATATCAGCTTCTCTGTCTAGCCTTTTTTGTTCCGCAGCAGCTTTTCTCTCTTCTGCAGCAGCTTCTCTTTCTAATCTTTTCTCTTCAGCCAGAGCTTTTTTCTCTTCTGCAGCAAATGCTTTGTCATACTGAGCAACAGCCCATTGTTCTAACTGTTGACCAGTCTTATCAAGGGCTCTCCCTTGTGTAATAAAGTACTCTAATGTAGACATCTTGTCTACTGAGATTAGTAACTTGCAGAAGTAAATAAATTAAATTATCTCACTTTAATGGGAGACAAGTCTGAAATGCTAGACTTGTATACTCACTTCACTTTATTTCACTCTCTTAGTCTTAGACAAAGACTTTGTATGGTCCTCTTGTTTATAATGTAACCAAAAATCACTTGAGTACCTGTGGAAAAAAAAACCCTTATATCCCACTCACTATGGGCACAAGTCTTTTTTATAAAGAACTTGAATATGTATTTCACCTTGTCTCAATCTTTGTAGATAACAAGTCTTTTATCAAAGAACTTGTATAAATATCTTATATAAAAATATTGTATTAACAAACTCTATATGAAGAGTCTACATTATCAATAATAATACCAATACATGACCAAGTATATGTATGTAGACTGTGCATGACAGTAATGTAGTACAAACAAAAAAAAATACAAACACAAAGATACAAAACAATACAAATGGCAACACTGTTTTAACCAAAAATGTGTAGAGAAATACACAAAAGAAAGGAGAGACCTACAGAATACAAACAAAACAAATCGAAAATCAAAACTGAAAAACAGACAAAATATTACAAAAACAACGTTAAGTACAGTTACATCACAGCTAACATCAATAGCGACCAATTGTCACTAGCAAATTTTCAAATTAAGAAAATTTGCACCTACAGATCGCTTACAGTAAGCCTCGATTAAGTGGCATATTTACTGTAAGACCCACCAACCGAAAACCCGCTGAAAAAATACACAAAAACAGTAGAAGTAACATAAACATATAGCAATCAATTTCAATGTGTTGCAGAACAAGTTCAGTCACAGCTGAAACTAAAATAAATTTCTTGCTCCTTGCGAACACAGAAACCAAATGTCAAACGCGCACTGAACGTCAAATCCACTGTATAAAGTGGTATTCACGAACCAAAGTTACTATGACCTTCTCGAATTAGGACTTGCACATTGAATGTTTACAATTTCCACGTACTGTTTACAAACACTTGACCTCGAACAATGTAGCTTGAATGCTCGGACATAGAAAAGTCTGTTGTTGACTGAAACGTGTAACAACCAGCAGTACTGTTCACAATAGGAACCCGCCTTCTATGCAGTTATGGTCCACGTAGCAAACGCCTAGATGTAACTTCAGTACTTGTCTTGTCGTGGTTTATGTAGCATTACAACATGAATGCTAGCACTGTTTATTTGGGTCAACAGTTGATGACCTATTTCTGTCCTGTTGTAGCCAAAACTTGCAAATGTAGAATTAGCGCTGTGTGTTACGGCTGTCCCGTGTGTAGCTTAGACCCACAGATCAGAAGTGTAATGTGTACTTGTCCTTCTTGTAAATTTCTGGACAAAACTGGAGACATCATATATGTAACAGCCAACCAGGAATGTAAATTTCTGGATCCATTAATGTCAACAATAATGTCAAATGCTCGCTCTGTTCTTTTTAAACCCACAGATCTGGTCCATCAGAAATGTAAGTTTCTAGGCCACATTGGCGACAAGAAATGTATCTTAAGAGCCCACGTAACTGGCCCACCAGAAATGTAACTGTCTTTTTCTCTTGTTGAGGTGATCACTGGCCCAAGACAGTATACTTGTTGTTAGATGTGTAGTGCGAGCGTATGATGAACTGAGTGTGGGTGCGAATGAAGGCGCGAATGTGTTTAGGCTCGTATATATGAAGACCCTGCAACCCATACTCTCACATGCAGTAGTCAAGGATGCTTGGACACTGCAGGCATGTTTCAAGACATTTATTGACGAGAACACACATAGTATCAACAGGAACAGTCAGTGTAACAAGGTCATGCTGACCGGAAATCGATAGGTATACAGTTGGCATTCAAAAAGGTAAACATCGGAATAGACGTGCATGGTCAATAGCAAAGTTCTTCAATAATGACAGTTCGTAGCGTCGCCCTTGGCATCTCTGACTAAACGCGTCAGATGCCTTAGTCACTTTGACACATAGGTGCAACTTGGCATTCCCCGCCAATTGCACATTATCAGGCTGTAGTATAATAGCCGAAAGCACAGGCCTCGTTCTGACGTCGGCTGTGTACTTCTGTTAAATAGGTTACCATCAACCCTGCAGTAATGCTTATTGTAGACATAAATCCCGCCAATCTGCGGTTCCCACAATATATCTTCGTCACTGGATTTCTGGACAATATAAAGACTAACAGTCTTGGATGGCTACCTCGAGCACAAATATATAAGTTCTGTAATATATAGGATCGGTGAGCTGCAGTTCACACTAAGTAATCCTTTTACATGTTCTGCCACCGAAAAGCGTAATAATGCATAAAGGTCGGTATTACCTGGAAAATGAATCCTCAGAACATAACAAGGAATTCTGTCGTCATCCCGACGCACAGAGATTCACTGGGGAAAACTGCCATAGCAGTTACTTCGAAGATTCTCCCCGAAAAAACAATGGACTCTTGGTCCCTTCAGAAAAACAGGACCTTCCCGGCTTGCCGGAAGTATATATCTCTCTCCCGCTTAAAAAACCTTCCCATAGGCCTACGCCCGAACTGTCAACCTTTGACCCTAAAGGTCAAAACACAATGAATGAATAAACAAGGGAAGACAACCCCTAATCAACCTGACATCGCAGGTAAAGACACAATTATACTTATGATAAAACATAGGCAAATAACTTGACAGATGACTCCGTCGAAAATGACAGCAACATTACTACCACCCCCCTGTAAAAAAAAAAATGAAATTTTTTTTTTTTTAAATATGTCCATGAGCAAGATAGCACCAGTATCACTTCTGTGCTCATGCAAAAACTGAACCTAATATCAGGTACAATAGACGCATAAATAAGGCGTCTGAAGAGAATACAAATCATCTCTCAACATAGGAGAAAATATTTCCTTTAAGCCAAACAAACTAAGGGATACCATTCAAGAAACCTAAGTTGCTGGCAATACCAATCATATATCAAACATTACTAAATAATATAATTATAGCAATATACAAATGTCATGAATTACACTGCTATATTAGCAACATATCACTGATGGATGGACAAAACGAAATTTGTTAAATTATCTAAACATCATCCAAATACATTTGTATTACAACATATTATGATATTAAGGACAGACCTAAGTCTGAAAGTATATCAGAAAAAACTAGGACACAAGATTTAACTGGAATCATGTGGGCATCTAGACAATATGTCCGCCATCACATTATCCGAACCACGGATAGCTCGAACCGTGAAATGGAAAGGCTGAAGAGCAATAGCATAACGAGTAGATCTCGAGCTCTTCAAATCCTTACTTTGCATAGCCGTAAGAGCTTTTTGGTCGGTTTCCATAAAGAAATGCGCGCCCAGAAGGAACCTTTGTAGCTTAAGAATGGACCAAACCATAGCCAACAATTCACGGTCCAAAACCGAGTAATTCCTTTCTGCCGCATTTAGCTTCCTAGAAATATACATTACAGGATGCAGAGTTCCTGAATATTCCTGCATTAGTGCCGCTCCAATCCCAGTGGAAGAGGCATCACTACGAAGGACAAAAGTCTTATCAATCGTTGGTAGTCTTAAGATAGGATGAGATGAGAACAAATTCTTAACCTGATCCAATGAAGATTGGCATTCTTGGGACCAACGCACCATATTAGGAGAACCTTTTTTCAATAACGTTGAAAGTGGTGCCATAATGGAGGACAGATTCTCAATGAATCTTCCATAGAATTGTATCAATCCCAAGAGACTACGCACTTGCTTTTTCGTCTTCGGAACTGAGATATTTAATATCTTTGAAATGTTTTGGTCCTCTGTCTTCAACAGACCATGACCAACTCGATGACCTAGGAAGGAAATTTCACTAAACCCAACAAAAGCTTTAGAGGGTTTAGCAGTCAAACTATGCTCACGTAGAGTAGATAGCAATTCCTTTAGACCCAAATAGTGTTCTTCCCAAGTATCGCTGAAAAGACAGATGTCGTCTAAATATGCAATGACATCTGCACGATCTGATAGAATTCGTCGCATCATGCGCACGAAAGTCGCTGGGGCGTTCATAAGCCCGAAAGGCATAAAATTCCATTGAAACAGACCCCTAGGTGTCGAAAAAGCAGTGAGAGGTTTGGCGTGTTCCGTCAGTGGGACTTGCCAATAACCTTTCGACAAGTCTAGTTTAGTAAAGAATTTAGCTTTAGAAAGTCTAATAAGTAGATCATCTAATAACGGCATAGGTTCAGCATCGAACTTCGTAACTTGATTTAATTTGCGATAATCAACGCAAAGACGTATGTTATTGTCTTTCTTTCGAACAATAACTATTGACGAAGAATAAGCTGAAGTGGATGGTTCAATTATTTGTAGTTGAATCATTTCATCCAATTCTTTCTCGACTTGTGCTTGAAAATGAATAGGTATTGGGTATGGTCTTACTCTGATCGGATTACAATCAGTAAGTATGATGTCATGTTCTATGACATCTGTGTGTCCAGGAATGTCGGTAAGGACATCCTGATATGATTGTAACGTAGAGGATACTTGACGCTGTTCCTCAAAAGACAAGTTGGAAGAGACTGTAACGTCTCTCCACGATTCCGTTGAAGTAAGTGGAATCGCAGGAAGAGGTAAGTTCACGTCAGAAAAAATAGTTTCCTCATCCTGTATAACGGACAGGGATGAGATGTGACCATGTTGGACTGGAGAGTCGTCCGTCGCCTGGAAAATAGGCTGCAAATAGTCTGGACGTTCAATAAACTCTGTTAGCATATTTATATGGAAGGTTTTATGCCTTCCATCCACATCGACAATATAGTCGACATCGGAAATTTTTGAGACTATAGTGTATGGACCTTTCCATGAAATGAGAAGTCTATTCTCTCTTGAGGGCAGTAAGACATATGCTTTGTCTCCAGGACAAAGTTGACGTAGGCGTCTTTTCCTATTAGCAAATCGCCTAGCTTTTTCTTTCGCAAATTCGGAAGATGAAGTTGCTAACCTGCACGATTCGATAATCTTTTCTCTAAGAGCTATGACATATTCATATGACGATTGTGTATCATCGTCAATATTATCGGAAGTTATCAAATCGTGTAACAAGGACATCGGACCGCGCGGTTGCGCGCCAAAGACAAGTTCGAAAGGAGAAAACCCTGTATGCTCGTTGGGAACCTCTCTATAGGCAAAGAGGACTGCAGGTAAAACCCTGTCCCAATCTTCAGGATGATCCTCCGTTATCTTGCCAAGTAAGTTCTTTAGTGTCCTGTTAAGACGTTCTACCAATCCATTGGACATTGGATGATAAATACTACTGAGAGACCTTTTAATGTCTAGCGTAGCCATTACCTGAGACATAACGTCCGAAATTAACTGAGTGCCGTGATCCGACAGTATTTCTCCGGGGAATCCCAGACGAGAAAATACGAGCCAAAGAGCATCAGCGATATCGACAGTTGATATGCTCTTCAGAGGAATAGCCTCTGGCCAACGCGTGCACATGTCCACGCAAGTGAGGATAAATTGGTGTCCTCTGGCTGACTTAATTTTGAACGGACCAATGATGTCTATAGCCATTTTCTGAAACGGCCGAATCGGAATATCTGCAGCCTGAATAGGAGCAGCATGTCTCGGACCCCTAGACTTGACCTCTTGACAAATTTTGCAAGATCGGCAATAAATTCGGATGTCTTTATTCACGAATGGCCAAAAGAAGGACGCAAGGACTCTAGTTTTAGTTCTGGAAAAACCCATGTGTCCAGCACACTGGGAATCGTGTGCATGCCGAAGAATTAAGGCTCTCATACACTTAGGCACAAGAATTTGCGAGTGCATAGACTTGTCCGAGTGTTGTACCATTCGTACCAATATACCATTCTTCATAGTGATATACGATTTGTGATTCGTATTTTGATTGGGATCCCCTTTCTTTGCAAGAAGGAAGAATTTCTTCAAAGAAGGATCCTCTTCTTGACGTTTAACAAACGAGTCATGGGAAATCACCAAGTGCTCGTCTTGGCTATCAACTTCATTACTATTATCAGATGAAGTTGGGGGATTAAGAGCTTGAGCTCTTGTCACCACTGCATTGACCGTTTGAATGTTTTTTTTCTTCCCAACTAGAAATTTGTTGCGGGGTGCATTCTTTAACCCCATGAATACGACCGATTATAAGATCCGCAATAGGATTAGGAAGAAGACATGCATGGACATCTCCTGTGAAGAAAGGAGTGTCAATCCTAATAATAGCAGTAGGATAGCTTTCCATAGTACCACCAAATGTAACACATTTGATTGTTTTTCCAGTGGCACAGCAAGGATCTATCAGAGACTCCCTAACCCCGACGGTAGTACATCCCGAATCGAAAAGTACTGAGACTAGCCTATCATTTATTAGACCTTTATGTAAGATGAGCGATCCTCTCCCATCATGCGCAACTGTAGCAGGTAGAGCAGGAAGAGGGTGACCACAACTTAGCGTAGATACCGTCGATGAGTCAAACAATGTTAAGCATTGGGGGCATTCAGTTGCTCTCCCAAAATCGAAAGCACAACCAGTGATAGCCCTAGAGTTACCACTATCATTTACTGTATTACAGGCTCCATCAAACTCTTGTTGTGCAGAGTTTGCCTGTTGGAAAGGTCTTTTCTTGTTAAATCTAGGTCTGCCTCGATTATCATTTCCCCTGTAATTATTTCGACTATCATTTCCCCTGTAATTGTTATCATACTGCCTATTGTAATCATCATTCCGGTTTGAATCCCGGTTTCTAAATTCACCATCGTCATAATCTTGACGTCGAGAATGATTACCTCGAAAATTTGAATAGTTATTATTTGGATAGCCTTTGCGAAAGTGTCTCAAATTATTACCACTAAAATTACGAGAACTACCATCTTGTCTCCAATTCATAGACGAAGAACCATCATGTGTTGGATTACTCCGCTTCTGGGTGTAATTTTGATTACTTCCCCTATTCCAGTTTTGTTGAGCACCCTGAAATTTTTTTTTTTTGAAATTAGGGCCATATGGTGTTGCCGAAGCAGCTGGCAACCCTTCTTTCACTTTAGAATTGCTAACTGTAGCATGGGGATGCGCTCTGGCATACTGACAACAGTATTCCTCCATATCTTTTAAGTTTTTAGGCTTACGCTCATGAAGGAATGCAAGAAAAGAATCATTAACAGATGACAAAACCTTATCTCGCAATAATAAGTCCATTAGACCTTCATATGTTTTCTCAGTCTGAGACAACTCAACCCATCGTGTAAATGTACGACGTATCTTTGTAACAAAATCAGAGAAATCTACTCCATTTTCTGGCAACATTGTCCTAAAACGAAGACGATAGTCTTCTTCTTTTAGTTGATATTTTTTTAGCAATGCTGCCCTGACAACATCATAATTAGTCCTCTCATGTTCGTCTATTGTCATAAGAGTAGTCACTGTGTCACCTGTAAAAAATGGCATCAGTTGTTCAACATATTTTTCCTTTTTTATGTTATGCGTATCGCACAAAAATTGGAATCTATCTAGATAATCTGCTACGTCATCCTTTAAAGGATTGAAATGAGGTAATTTAATCCTACTAACAAACTCCTTTGTCGTACTCGAAGTTGTTTGCTGAGCACCCGTACTCGCCAATTTCAATTTCTCTAACTCCAAAGTTGCGAGTTTTTCATCAAGTTCCATCTTCTGTTTTCTTTCCTCATGTTCCATTTTTCTAATTTCAGCCTCAGCTTGAGCTTTCCTCTCCTCTGCAGCAGCTTGAGCTTTCCTCTCCTCTGCAGCAGCTTGAGCTTTCCTCTCCTCTGTAGCAGCTTGAGCTTTCCTCTCCTCTGTAGCAGCTTCTTTGTCTAATCTCTTTTGTTCAGCTTCAAATCTCCTTTCCTCCACCTGCATCTGCAATTTCTTTTGTTCAGCAGCAATATCAGCTTCTCTGTCTAGCCTTTTTTGTTCCGCAGCAGCTTTTCTCTCTTCTGCAGCAGCTTCTCTTTCTAATCTTTTCTCTTCAGCCAGAGCTTTTTTCTCTTCTGCAGCAAATGCTTTGTCATACTGAGCAACAGCCCATTGTTCTAACTGTTGACCAGTCTTATCAAGGGCTCTCCCTTGTGTAATAAAGTACTCTAATGTAGACATCTTGTCTACTGAGATTAGTAACTTGCAGAAGTAAATAAATTAAATTATCTCACTTTAATGGGAGACAAGTCTGAAATGCTAGACTTGTATACTCACTTCACTTTATTTCACTCTAAAAAAAAAAAAAAAAAAAAACTTAGTCTTAGACAAAGACTTTGTATGGTCCTCTTGTTTATAATGTAACCAAAAATCACTTGAGTACCTGTGGAAAAAAAAATTCCCTTATATCCCACTCACTATGGGCACAAGTCTTTTTTATAAAGAACTTGAATATGTATTTCACCTTGTCTCAATCTTTGTAGATAACAAGTCTTTTATCAAAGAACTTGTATAAATATCTTATATAAAAATATTTTATTAACAAACTCTATATGAAGAGTCTACATTATCAATAATAATACCAATACATGACCAAGTATATGTATGTAGACTGTGCATGACAGTAATGTAGTACAAACAAAAAAAATACAAACACAAAGATACAAAACAATACAAATGGCAACACTGTTTTAACCAAAAATGTGTAGAGAAATACACAAAAGAAAGGAGAGACCTACAGAATACAAACAAAACAAATCGAAAATCAAAACTGAAAAACAGACAAAATATTACAAAAACAACGTTAAGTACAGTTACATCACAGCTAACATCAATAGCGACCAATTGTCACTAGCAAATTTTCAAATTAAGAAAATTTGCACCTACAGAACGCTTACAGTAAGCCTCGATTAAGTGGCATATTTACTGTAAGACCCACCAACCGAAAACCCGCTGAAAAAATACACAAAAACAGTAGAAGTAACATAAACATATAGCAATCAATTTCAATGTGTTGCAGAACAAGTTCAGTCACAGCTGAAACTAAAATAAATTTCTTGCTCCTTGCGAACACAGAAACGAAATGTCAAACGCGCACTGAACGTCAAATCCACTGTAGCATAAAGTGGTATTCACGAACCAAAGTTACTATGACCTTCTCGAATTAGGACTTGCACATTGAATGTTTACAATTTCCACGTACTGTTTACAAACACTTGACCTCGAACAATGTAGCTTGAATGCTCGGACATAGAAAAGTCTGTTGTTGACTGAAACGTGTAACAACCAGCAGTACTGTTCACAATAGGAACCCGCCTTCTAGTGTGTTACGGCTGTCCCGTGTGTAGCTTAGACCCACAGATCAGAAGTGTAATGTGTACTTGTCCTTCTTGTAAATTTCTGGACAAAACTGGAGACATCATATATGTAACAGCCAACCAGGAATGTAAATTTCTGGATCCATTAATGTCAACAATAATGTCAAATGCTCGCTCTGTTCTTTTTAAACCCACAGATCTGGTCCATCAGAAATGTAAGTTTCTAGGCCACATTGGCGACAAGAAATGTATCTTAAGAGCCCACGTAACTGGCCCACCAGAAATGTAACTGTCTTTTCTCTTGTTGAGGTGATCACTGGCCCAAGACAGTATACTTGTTGTTAGATGTGTAGTGCGAGCGTATGATGAACTGAGTGTGGGTGCGAATGAAGGCGCGAATGTGTTTAGGCTCGTATATATGAAGACCCTGCAACCCATACTCTCACATGCAGTAGTCAAGGATGCTTGGACACTGCAGGCATGTTTCAAGACATTTATTGACGAGAACACACATAGTATCAACAGGAACAGTCAGTGTAACAAGGTCATGCTGACCGGAAATCGATAGGTATACAGTTGGCATTCAAAAAGGTAAACATCGGAATAGACGTGCATGGTCAATAGCAAAGTTCTTCAATAATGACAGTTCGTAGCGTCGCCCTTGGCATCTCTGACTAAACGCGTCAGATGCCTTAGTCACTTTGACACATAGGTGCAACTTGGCATTCCCCGCCAATTGCACATTATCAGGCTGTAGTATAATAGCCGAAAGCACAGGCCTCGTTCTGACGTCGGCTGTGTACTTCTGTTAAATAGGTTACCATCAACCCTGCAGTAATGCTTATTGTAGACATAAATCCCGCCAATCTGCGGTTCCCACAATATATCTTCGTCACTGGATTTCTGGACAATATAAAGACTAACAGTCTTGGATGGCTACCTCGAGCACAAATATATAAGTTCTGTAATATATAGGATCGGTGAGCTGCAGTTCACACTAAGTAATCCTTTTACATGTTCTGCCACCGAAAAGCGTAATAATGCATAAAGGTCGGTATTACCTGGAAAATGAATCCTCAGAACATAACAAGGAATTCTGTCGTCATCCCGACGCACAGAGATTCACTGGGGAAAACTGCCATAGCAGTTACTTCGAAGATTCTCCCCGAAAACACAATGGACTCTTGGTCCCTTCAGAAAAACAGGACCTTCCCGGCTTGCCGGAAGTATATATCTCTCTCCCGCTTAAAAAACCTTCCCATAGGCCTACGCCCGAACTGTCAACCTTTGACCCTACAGGTCAAAACACAATGAATGAATAAACAAGGGAAGACAACCCCTAATCAACCTGACATCGCAGGTAAAGACACAATTATACTTATGATAAAACATAGGCAAATAACTTGACAGATGACTCCGTCGAAAATTACAGCAACAATACGGTTCTAGAGAAGGTGTCTAGAACAAATTATAAAATTGACAAAAAGGGGAAGGAGAAGGTATATCATGTAAACCTTTTAAAGAAGTATCTGGACAGACCAATCCAGGAAAGCACCCCCTTACTGACCTTGGCTATCGCAACTAAAATGAAAAAGGAACCACTCACCTCACATGAATACCCATTACATCCCTGTGAGACAGCCGCCCAAGTAAAAGTCAGTAAGCACCTGACTAAAAATCAGAGGGAGAGAGTTCAACAGGTTCTGGAGGAACATACAGATGTATTAACAGATAAACCAGGACATACAAATTTGCTACAGTATGACATGAAGCTGGTAGATTCAAACCCAATCTGTATGAGAGCCTGTTCTGTTCCGTTCGGCAATGAAGGAAGAAATAGATTATTTGTTGAAGGAGGGGATTATTTCGCACAGTGAATCATCTTTTAGTTCTAGTGTCGTTTTGTTGAGAAAACCGTCTGGGGAACACAGACTGTGCATAGATTGCAGGAAACTGAATGCTGTCACAGAAGGACAAGTGGATCCATTACCAGACACAAAACAGTTATTTGCCAGACTGAACAAGGCAAAATACTTTTCAAAGGTGGATCTTAGCAAAGGCTATTACCAGATTCCAGTGAAGCCTGAAGTTAGACCTTATTTAGCTTTTAGCACCTCGGAAGGACATTATGAATTCAACATGCTACCATTCGGATTGAAAAATCCTCCGAGTGTATTTTCTAGGATGATGCGCAAATTGTTGGATCCCCTGAATAATCCATGTATCACGAATTTCATGGATGATATTCTTGTCGCCACAGAAACATTTGAGGAACACATTAACTCTCTGAATATGTTATTTGATAGGCTTAGGGAAGCGAACTTAACTGCTAGACCAACAAAATGTTGTATTGGATGCAAAGAGTTGGAATTCTTGGGACATACTGTATATCAGGGTAACATGACCCCTGACCCCAAGAACTTGGAAAAACTGCAGAGAGCACATAGACCACAAACAAAAAAAGACGTGCGATCATTCGTGTCGTTATGTGGGTTTACCAAAAATATATCAAAAATTTTAACTCTATATGTGCTCCTCTGACTGATCTGACTCGCAAGGGAAATCCAGATAAAATTGTTTGGTCCGCGCAATGTGAATTGGCATTTCAAGAGTTAAAGGAAAAACTCACTAGCAAGCCTATTCTCAAATTGCCTGATTTGACTCAGGACTTTATGGTGAGAATTGATGCAAGTAATGTAGGCCTGGGGGCGGCTCTGTTGCAAAGGTCCTCTTCACCCAATGGGGAACTGAACCCAGTCGCTTATGCAAGCCGCAAGTTGAATAAAGCGGAGCAAGGATATTCCACAAGCGGAAAAGAATGTTTAGCGTTAATCTGGGCAATAAAAAAGTTCCAAATCTATCTGTATGGTAGGACTTTTGTGGTCCAGACGGATCACCAGCCACTTGTGTTCTTATCTCAGGCCAAGCATGAAAATGCAAGATTGTTAAGATGGTCTTTATTGTTGCAACCTTATCAGTTTATTATTGAATATATCCTGGGGTCACATAATGTCGGTGCAGATTTCCTCAGTAGGCACCCCTGTGATCAAAATTAGAGTAGTTGGCAAGCGTGAGGTTAATTTTATCTATGTGTATCACTGGTTTTGGAACTTGCATTAGTGCATGTTATCAGGTGGGGAGATGTGTGGTGAAAAATACAGTGATACAACGTTAAAATATCTCCAATTATAAAGATAACGGGTAAAATAACACGTAGGGATAAAAATATATGCAAGATAGGCCGAGGCTTCTTCACCTACGCCAGCGCTTTCTACCGCCATTGAAACTAACTAGTTGGAACATGCAGACTAAACGGTTTACCCTTTTAGACGGGAGGGAAACGGAGATAAAAGAAACAAAAAAAATTATGACGGTCTGAACACGTGTTTGAATCTAAAAAGGCAAAAAGACGCAATTTGTAGTTTAAAGGAAAAATCACGCCACTAGTTGACACAATGTAAGGAATTGGTAGAAAAACGACCTTAGCTCTTGTTAGAAACAGTCGTATCTTGGACGTTTTACCGTAATTAGTCGTTTTAATTTGAATATAGCGGCAAATGCCATACCCGAAGGTTCAAAAACAAATTTTAAAAAATAACCTTGAGAAAAGTAGGTTTTCCTTTAATAATAAGTTTATGAAAATAAAACCTAGCTAGTTTGATAGCCCATCTTAAGCTGACAAATAATATACTTTTAATTACACAGACGGACAGATAACACGGAAGATATTGACGAAAGACTGTATTGTTCAAATCAGACTAGCGAACAGTTTTTTGTGCATATTTTCACTAAAGTTACATTTTTGGCGTCCTTGAGCCTAAAAATGCAAAAATCAAACTGCAGTGAACTAGAGGGGCAAAGTCGGAGGATCGTAGCTAAAAATAATTTAGTGGGGCAGGTTCGTGTAGTTTTTTCATGTAGTTAGTCCAAAAAAACAAGTGTAATTTTGGGAAAAATACTACATACTAGACTGAGACTGGACTGAAATTTGACTTTTAGTTTGAATATTTGAAAAAGTTAGAGGGGAAGTCCGTTGATTGGACAGAAGTATTTATATTATTGAATGAGAGACGCACGTTTGTGCCATTTTAAAGAAGACTGTCCATTGACACAGTACGTTACTGCTAGAGGTGATTTCCCGAAATTATTAAATAAAAATCAGTGGGACGCCCTAATCTAGCCAGCAGCTCAGCTGAGTTTTGCTAGTACTAAGTAACTGTGTTCTCAATTCTGAATTGTGGTAAGGGAAAAAGCATTTATCTTGTTTATTTTAATATTTTGAGTGATTGATACCGCAATATCATGAAAAATGATTACGACAAGTGAGTGCTTGCTCTAGGTCCCCAGCAGCAGTCCAGGGCCTAGAGACAACCAAATAATATATGAAAACCTATCTAAGACTATGGAAGGCGGATCTATAATTGAGATCAGTGGGAACATATCACCCACCTTATTGAATGGATGAGGAAACTATTGAACATATTTCGGATGCAGTGCAGTCTTGGGAAACTGGTACTATTTGATAACAACTGGGTAAGATGTGCTAAGTTGGTCAGAGAGATCTGACCCAATCTGTGTAATGTTGTTTTGTGGTGTTGTGTGTAAGAGTGGCGCAGTAAACAGAGTGTTGACACATGGCACAAATTTTGTTTCAGAGTTTCTGATCTGGCACTACGATTTAACTAAAGCTATGAACTTTTCTAACGAGACCTTTGATATCATCTTGAACGGGGAAAAACTACAGAAAGTTGAAAGTTTCAATTATTTAGGCAGTAAAATGACTCAGGATGGTGACACAACAAGAGAAATCCATACTAGAATTGCTTTGGCAGCTAGCGCCTTCAATAGATTATCTAACATTTGGAAATTACGATCATTGAATATACATACCAAGCTTCGTCTGTTTAATTCAAATGTTATCTCAGTGTTAACATACGGCTGTGAGAGTTGGAAAATAACAAAATCATTGGAGAACAAGCTGAATACATTCGAGAACAAATGTCTTAGAAAACTCATGAACATCAGTTGGAAAGAATTCAAGACTAATCGACAAATAAGAGAAGACTCTAGGCAGAAATATGTCTCCGACTATATAAGGAAAAGACGATGGTCTTATATCGGTCATGTCCTACGAATGCAAAACAACAGAATACCACTACAGGCGCTCACTTGGGTTCCTGAGGGTAAGAGGAAAAGAGGAAGACCAAAAGAAACACTCAGAAGAACAATAATAAGAGAAGGAAGAACGTTGGGCCTAAATAATGTGCAAGAGCTAAGAGGAGTGGCGTCACAACGAACAACCTGGAGAGCACTGGTTTCTGCCTTATGCGCCGTGTTTGGTGCTTAAAGAATTTATTATTATTACTACGATTGTGCCAGATGCTTTTGTAGAAGTACAAAAGCGGGTGTCTGTGGAGCCTAACATTTTACTCCAGCTACTGAGAGGAGTGGGCCACAAGAATTCTGTACTACATCGTCACAGGCCAGATAAGTGCAAACCTGGCCTGCTGGAGATTCATTAACTGTGCCCACCATCAATAAGGAAATAAAACCTTGTTATATAAACATTACCACCAGTCCATATGTCCAGGACACTGAACTTTGTAACCATAGATTGGGCATGATGACGCCACCCCAACTAAACATCCAGTGCTAGTTTTTCCCAAGACATTGTAGATATTATTAATATTAACCATTGTAATAATAGACCTATGTACAAAAATTTCATTTGATTATGCAATATATATATGCATTTTATTGATAAATACATATTATTTCATAAGTTCTGACCAAAAGAAACAATTGGTTCAGGACTAATAAATTAAAAAAATGTTCAAACTTAAACTATAACAGCCAGTGTTAGTTCAGTGTATCATAGAGATTATTATTATTATTAGACTTATTAATTACATGTGTGTGTCTGTGTATTTATTACCTACACATTACATTTCAGTACCCTAGACTTTTAACGTAGCTAACATTCATAATAGTAGAATAGGTCTGTTTGAGGTCGTAAGTGGTAGCAGAAAGGCCTTCTGTACTCACATAAACTTTTATCTCAGGAGCCTTCACAGCTGACCTCATCCAGTACACTAAGTAACATAACAACCATACAATAACATCAAAAACCACTACAACTGTTCACTTGCTTCACTAGTTCTTGTAATTCCTGTTTGCTTTCAGCTAACAACACGGTATCATCTGCATATCTAAGGTTGTTTATTGACCTTCCACTGATGTTCAGTCCTAGTATTTCCTGTATCTGTTTGAAAATTTTTTCGGTGTATAGATTAAATAGGCAAGGGGACAGCGCACAACCTTGTCTGACACCTCTTTTTATGTCTATGTATGGTGAATAATTCCTTCCAGATCTTACTGTGGCAGTTTGCTCCCAATAAAGGTTACTGAGTATTCTTATATCTTTTCCATCAATACCTATGTCTTCGAGGCATTCAATTATTTTCTCATGATGGACTCTGTCAAAAGCCTTCTTATAGTCAATGAAGCACATGTACATACTTTTTTGGACCTCTGTATATTTTTCTGCTAATATTCTTAGGCAAAATATTGCCTCTCTTGTTCCACTGTTCCGTCTAAAACCAAACTGTTCTTCTTGGATTTCGCTGTCTACCTTACTTTTTATTCTTTCATGTATGATTTTGAGCAGTATCTTAATTGCGTGACTCATCAGGCTGATTGTTCTGAAGTCTGAACATTCTGTTGCATTAGGTTTTTTGGGCAATGTTATAAAAACTGATGTCTTCATGTCGTGTGGTATATATCCTGTATTGTATATATCGTTGCATAGATCTGTGATTGTATCTATGCCAAAGCTCTCCAGGGCTTCTATCATTTCAATTTTTATGTTATCCGTGCGCCTGCCGATTTTCCTTTTTGTATCATTTGTATGGCATTCTCTACTTCTGATCTGAGAATGTTTGGGCCTTCATTAAAATCTGGTGATGGTTTTTTACCTCTGTTGTCCTCGAACAGTTCTTTTACGTATTCTGCCCATCTGTTTGATATGTCTTTCTATTAAGTAGTATTACACCATTTTTGTTCTTAATACAGCTTCCTCCTTGTGCAAACCGCGACCTATTTGATAATTTCTTTATTTCCTCATGCATATCTCATGTCATGTGCTTTGCCTCCAAGTCTTCTATTTCCTTGCATTTTGTTTCTATCCACCGTTCTTTTGCTTGTCTACACATAGTACGTATGTCATTGTCTATTGTTTTATATTCTGGAGTGTTTTTTGCTTTCTTTCTTTCTGCCATTTTACTCAAGATGTCATCTGTCATCCAAATTTGATTTTTCTTAGGCTCCTTTTTAGGTAAATTTGCATTTGCTGATTGTATGCTTGTTTTTAAGCATTCCCATTTTGTGGTTATATTTATATTGTGATCATGATATAGAAACCTACCCTCTGTTCTATACTACTGTTCTTAAGTCTTCTATCATTTACTGGACACAGTATCAAGGTCTTTGTCTTGTGTGGACTGACACGTACTGTAGAATAGGGGAACAACAGAAGTGATTGCGTCATTAATAGACTGAGGTGCCCATTGTAAACTTCCGGTGTTGTCTTGTGTTTCGCACTAATGACCAACCAGTAAAGCATCTTTTTTTTGGGGATGCCTAGCTGGCCGGGAGGATAGTTTGATTCGCTTGTATGGCTAGGCGGTGTTGTCGTACGGAAGGTACGGGGTTCGAACCCTGGGTAAGCCACTCGCGTCTGTTGTTTTTCTGTTGTCTGGTGTTCTACTTCTTTATTTCTTACGAGCGCCTGAAAACATACCTTTATGTTTGTCTAATATTAATTTACCATTTTGTGGTTACTTTTTCTTCTGGGTTTTCTCTTCTATACTGCTCCATGCTTTCTGTCAGTAACTGTTGATATTTATTTTTGACGTCGATTAGATATTTTTGTTTTATATCTGGTTGTTTTAGTGCTGATATTTCTATCTGGGGTTCCTCTTGTCTTCTGTTTCCTGTTCTTTTCAGCTTTATATTTACTTTGATGACGACCGGATTGTGATCTGAATTTATGTCGGTGCCAGGATGTGTCTTTGCACTTGTGACACTGTTCTTAAATCTATGTTTTATCATGATATAGTCAATTTGATTTCTTGTTACATCTCCTGGACTTTTCCATGTGTATAATTTCCTTGGGTGGTGTTCAAAAAAGGTGTTACATATGACCAGCTGGTTTTCTTCACAGAACTGGATAAGTCTGTCTCCTCTATCATTTCTTGTCCCTAATCCATACTGTCCTAGTATTTTCTTGTATTTTCCTTTTCCTACTTTTGCATTCATATCACCCATTACTATCAACACATCTGTAGATTTGACTGGTTTAAGTGTGTGTTGTAGCTCTTCATAGTATTCTTCTATTTCTTCCTCGCTGTGATCTTTAGTTGGTGCATAAGTTTGTAAGATTGATATGTCGAATGGCTTTGCTCTCATCTTTAGCAACATCATTCTGTCGTTGTGTGTCCAGTATCCACATACGTATTTTTCTAACTCCTTCTTTATCAACATTTCTACCCCTCTTTCATGTTTTTCTCCTCCTGAGTGTAGTATAAGCTTGTGTTGGTCTCTTTTTATGTAGCTTGTATCCAAAAGTCTTGCCTCTGCAACTCCCAGTATATCGAGTTTCATGTCTGTTGCCTCTAATATTAGATTTCAAGCTTTCCTTCCGTTTAGAGTTCTAACATTCCATGTTCCTATTTTCAGGCTCCTCCTACTAGTTTTTAGGTGGTCTTTCTCAGAATGCTCCCTTTCAACAGAATTTAAGGAACACTCGTCATTATGTACTTCCTTACTCATTAGAGGAGTTGCCTCTTCCCTGTTAATTTGTACAGTAGATGCTTCCCCAGGGGACAGAGAGTTCTCTACATATCGGTTCTTATCTTGTTGTTGTGATCTCATTACGTTCTGTAGGATGTACACGAACTACGTGGCAGTAAATAAATATTAGACAAACATAAAGGTATGTTTTCAGTTTGTCTAATATTTATTTACTGTTTACAGGCCTCGGGTTTACCTTCCTTATGTGTTATAAATGTTTGAACTACGTAGCAGCAGCAAGGATCCCAATGTGTGTATACGTGATCACACGTTCTATAAATATATTTTTGTGCACACCGTCATTTTCGAACTCTTCTTTGGTAAATGTTACTATTTTCGGGAGAGTACATGTGTGACCGTGGGATGAGGATTTTGTTAAAAGGGATGTAAATCCGTCTATCACTTGAGATAAGGGAAATAATCCCAAGACTTTCCTTATTGTGTTTCTTCTGGGAAATACTGGTTATACACCAGAGATAATAATTCCAGAAGGGAGGAACAACCCAGGTAATTAATAGAACTCGTAAGTGCCTTGATGGTTCTAAATTTTATCTTGAAGGGTTGAATATAATCGGCAACTCAAACAGTCAAGTGAAACTTCAATAGAACAGATTACTTGAAAGATCCGAATAGTTATATAAAAGGTGTACTTTATTCAGTTTCGTTTGAGGAAAATGATGCTGTGGCAGTTCGATAAGAATTTCTGGTGGGGGAAAGCAAAACTGCCAGCTTTAGCCTCCAAGGCGAAAGGCTTACGGAGTTTCTCATATACAGTAGTCGTTTTGTTACCTCTGTGGAAATCCTAACGAAATGAAAATTCGATTCGAGACCTCAATTATAACTAGATCGAACTTACGTCCTGTGGAGTGAACCACAAATATAATCGTTGCAGGTGTTAGTGCTGGGTCACTTAACGGTCCTGGGTGGTAGGAGATCTCTAGATGGATATTATTATCCAAACCGTAGGAGTCAAGGGCTTTTCCGTTCAATAGTAGATGTAGCGCCAGGTTGCTCCAAACCTAAACTAAAGAACGCCCTATGTTGGTTTGACTCTAGCATTGAGTTACTGTCTCAAGCTCTCTCCGATTACTAAGATGCATCAGTCTTTATACTTGTCTGGTGCTATGGCTTGCCAGAGGAAGTATTTCTCATTGGAGTTAAGACCGGAAACCTTCTAATGATTGGTCTTGGGGGCTAGTGGACTGTTGAAATAATCTTTAACCTAACTAACTACGAATCCTCTAGTCTAAAATTATTGTTTCTATGTGATGATGACCAACCATTGTTTAAAGTTCTCTCTAATCTAAATGTTTTCCGGTCTGACTTGTATGGAGGCCACACAAGGTTTGATGACATCATGGGTTCATGTGTGTCATGAGTGATGATGTCATTGATTCTTGACTAGTGGTTTATTTATCTAACTAGTCATTCATAAAATACTTTACTATAAGGCTAACAGTTGTAGTTACTTAATAGTCTACCCTGTTACATACGCCCGGGGGCCGCCAAAGTGTATCCCGTAGGGAGACACTTTAGTCCCTTAAAAAATGGTTAATCCCTAAAAATATCGGTGTTCAGGTATCCCACCAGAAATCATGTCGGATGGAATACAACAATCAATATATGGGAATGATGGATGAATCAATTCTATTAACATTTCAAGAAGTAATTGTAAGTGGTGGGGACTGATGGACATAGTTAAGGTACTTAAGTAGGGACTGATGGACATAATCAAGGTACTTAAGTAGGGACTGATGGACATAATCAAGGGACATAAGTAGGGACTGATGGACATAGTCAAGGTACACATGTAATGACAGGGGATGACATGGTAGTAACCATTGGCAATAATAATGGGCAAAAATAGAACTGAACAATCATCAACCAACTAGCAAACCGCTTTTATGGGTTGATAGTTATCAAATATCTCTCAAATACATTATAAAACATAATACAACATGACAAGCGAGTTAACGTCGCAAAGGAAAACTGGGAACAAAAATGGCGGGTGCCCATAAAATATGGCGGACGCCCAAAATGGCGGATGTACCAACTGTCTGTCACCCTACACTTCAACTGAAGTGGGTGATGAAATAAAATTAATGGAACAAAATGGAAATGGAACCACAAAACTTGGTGGCAAGGTATGGGAAACATGGGTAAGTCTCAATAATAAAAATGACTGCACTGGTATAACTATAACCGGAAATAATGCAAGGATTGAAAACATGGTAATCAACGGATTAAGGTACTCAATGGAGAAATGGCAAATAGTTAAATCACATATGTTAGTGGAACAATAACTGGAACTTCAAACAATCATAACGCAAAATGGAGTCATTATCATAATAAGTCATGAATGATGCCAACATTAGTGGCTAGTGAAAATGTATTTTAGTTAAACACTTTTATTAGGTACAACAGAACGAACAGAACACTCAAATCTGAGCAAAATCTTACTTCAGAAGCATTAAAAAAAAAACAAAGGAACATAAAAGATGGTCAAAAGCATAAGGAGAAAAAAACAAAGGGAGATAAAAGCTAGTCAAATATTAAATCAGTCAAAACTAACGTGACTTAATGACAATACGCGTGTGAAAGGAAATACATTAAAAATATATGAGGACTACACAGTTCTTTTTAGTCGGGATATCTCCATCATCAGTGTGTAACAGGAGGCCGCAAGGGTAACTGTTCATGTACTGGTAGATTCAGCAATGTTTTTCTTGCGGACTAAAATGTAATAGTTCTCCATAAATAGCGATTCTTGGACTTCATAGCATAACTTGCAAATTGATAAAGTCCACAACCGAGATGTTCAGGGATGTGCAACGGTTGGTCTCCACCGCAGCATCAGGATCAACCAACTCAGCAGTGGGAGCACAATGTAAGAGACCCGCTTCGTAACACACGAGAAACAGGGTTTGACATCATGCTTGAAAATGGCATCAGGGCAGGAAATGTCAACATGACAGGAACTGTCATCTGGAAGTATGTAAAGTTCAAGTCGTAAACAACTTCGCTAAAATGTTCATTGCCTCTAATCTTTCAATGGTTTGGGGTGGTAGGCGAGGATCGTACTGTATAGGTTGGGAGGAAGGAACAATGGCATGGACAACGGGAGTGGATGGGACATAACGGGAGGGACGGAGTGGAGGCTGTGGACCGGCGGGAGGACAATGGAGGGGAATACGTAATCTACGGGACGGAGGTGTGACGGAGAGGGGGAGGCGGAGGGGAGGGACTACGGTGAGGAGGATGAACAGAACCTCGGGAGTGACAAAAACGGGGACGCACATGGGCGGCCTGCTGGAGAAGGTATTTAGGAAGGGGAGCAGAATCGCCAGATGATGTCGAATGACGACGTTTAGAAGGAAAACGAGCTGGGGGAGGAGGAAGATCAGGTTCAGTATCAGAAGAAGCAGAATCGGGGGAACTGTCAAAGTCTGATGGAGGGGGGGGGGGGGAATAATCAGAGGTTGGAAGAGCAGGTTCAATATCCAAATAGTCGGAATCAGGGGCGGTATCAGGGTCGGAGGGAGGTGGAGGAAGGTAATCCGAGGGAGGAAGAGCGGGGTTAGATGAGATATGAACAGAGGGAGGAGGGGAGGAAACGACAGGAGTTGTTGTAACTGGAGGTATAATAACATCATGCTGAGGCGGAGCATGAGAGGGGCTCGGAGTAATGGAGGGTAACTCAGCTAAACGCGCGTCACGGGCGTGGATACGGGAGTACAGTTAAGGAGGAGGGATAGGACCTTCAGAGGTGGAACAAGAACGATAACGTCTCGTACGATCAACCATATGGGAGGGTGAAGAAGGAGAAGGTACCTTGGATGTGGAGGGAACAGTAGCTCGACGGACTACTCTAGACCGGGGTCTGTGTAAAGCATTATCTCTGGTAGGACTATCACTATCTGATGAGGAAGCATCATAATCATGGGGCTGAACAGGTGTAAGCGGAGCAGGGGGAGTGTTAAGTGAGACGGGGGCAGATCTGATGTTGTCTGATGGAGGACTAAATGAAAGTTCAGACATGGATGGAGAGTTTGAATGGTTATACTGGAGGGTAGCATTTCGCACTGGGCGGCCAGACGGAAGAGCGGGAGGAGGGACAGTGTAGGGGCGTTGCTCATCTAGTCGCAATTGGGTAGCATGAGCTTTGGTTTCGTGGTGTCGCTCTTCATTCCAAATCACGAAGGTAACAGGGGATGTCTGTTCAACTATCTTGTACCCGGAAAGCCAGCGATGATCAAATTTATCGCTACGGACATGCTTCTTAAACCAGACCAAGTCACCAACTTGGAAGGAGGGTAGGTTAGTGCCCTTATCAAGCAAACGCTGTCGCTTCTTAAACGCCTTGAGAGCGTTATGGTGAACTTGCTGGTGGGCGAAACGTTTTTGTTGCAGGATAATCTCAATGGGATTATCACCCATATATTTCCGCTGAGGAGTAAGGAGATTATCCAGGGGTAGGTGTGGTTCCCTGCCATACAAAAGGTAGAATGGCGAGAAACCAGTCGTATCATTCACATTGACACGCAGAGCCTCAAGAGCTTGGGGTAAATAAAAATCCCAATACTGCGGATTATCAGCTGTGAATTTGGAGAGGATGTCATGAAGAGTCTTATGCATTCTTTCATTGCGACCATTTGACTGGGGCCTATAGAAACTGGTCATCTTATGTCTTATATTAAGGGCTGCAAGAGTAGAATGGAAAGGTCGACCAGTAAATTGCTTCCCATTATCGGAAAGAATAGTCTTAGGATAGCCGTGGCGAGGCACAAAATCATTAAGGAAGATTTCAGTTACTTCTTCAGAGGAAGAGCCACGAAGTGGAAAACATTCGGGTCAGACAGAATACTGGTCTACAAAATGCAAGACATGGGTATTACCGGACTGAGAAAGAGGATAGGGACCAGAGAGATCAACGCTGACGCATTCCATAGGAAAATGTGTCAGAGACATCAGTTGGGTAGGGATACGCAGAGGCCGCATGTTGCGCTGCTTGCAAGTTCTACAAGAGTCAACATACTCAGCAACGTCTTTATAGAGAGAAGACCAGTAATATCGCTTAGAAATAATGTCTCGTGTTTTATCTCGCCCCATGTGTCCATTAGAATCATGGAAATCATGGAGAACACGAGGGATAAGATGCTTTGGAAGACAGATGAGAAGTTTATCTGGACATTTAGGGTTAATCCAGTAAAGAACGTTATCAGAGGACTGAATAGTGTAATTGGAAACGGATTTAGGATCACGCTGAAATTGAGAGCGAATCTGCAGGAGCGCAGGATCTCGAAGTTGTTCCTTCGCAGTAAAAGAAGGAAAAAGGAGCTCACCAGGAGAGCTAGAAGGAGTGTCATGAGTAGAAATGACAGGAGGAGGACAGTCAGCATTAATGACAAGTATTTCTTTAGCGTTATTGTCAAGGTCTGATGACGCCTTAGGATCTGGCCGAGAAGAATAGGAGGGATCCGTACAAGTATCATATGGAATCCTAGACAAAAGGTCAGCTACAGTGTTATATTCTCCTGGGATATGCTCAATTGTAGCATCATAACTCTGTAAATTCAGAGCCCAGGTTTGTAGCTTACGGGGTTGCTCAGACGTCTTGGATAGCCAAGTGAGCAAGGGCTTGTGGTCGGTACGGATTAAAACCTTTGTACTACGTGGATAGAAGTCTAACTTTTGCAAGACATAGTGTATGGCAAAAGCTTCCTTCTCAGTAACGGTCCATTTTTGTTGAGACCGACTAAGTGCGTGAGAGAGGAACGCAATAGGCATCTCGTTTGGGACTTCGGCAATAATCGGAGGGGAGTCCGAAACATTGGCCTGGACAAGGCAAGCACCAACGACCCGAAAAGAAGCGTCCGTATACAAAATCATAGGACGTCTAATGTCTGGATATGCTAAACGACGAATCTTAGTAAGGGAAGACTTAAGATAATTGATAGCATTTTTGTCAGGCGTCAGTCCATCGGAAACGAGCATACTTTTTTGTTAGAGCAATAAGAGGCTCCGCAGCTCGAGAGAAATTGTTTATATGCTTTCTATAGTAAGAACAACTGCCCAAGAAACGGCGAACGTGGCGAACAGAAGTAGGAGGAGGCATATCACGGATGGCCTGCACTTTAGCATCATCTGGGCGGACACCCTCTTGGTTGATTATGAAGCCAAGATATTTAGCTTCGGTCTGTAAGAAGGCACATTTGCTTAACTTGAGCATAACATTATGCGCTCTCAATCGGTTAAAAACTTTCTCCACATGGAGTAAATGATCCTCAAGGGTTCATGGAGTGTGAATCAGGATGTCATCAACATAAGCCAAGGCGTAAGATTGCATGCCCTTCAGTACTTCGTACATGAGGGACATATACGTGGCAGGGCTGGTCTTTAGACCGAATGGCATGACATTCCATTGTAACTCCCAATATGTGTAGAAAAAGAGGACTTCATTTTGGCTTCCGGTGACATCGGAATGCACCAGAATCCAGAACGGGCATCTAGGGTAGTAAACCACTTAGATTTGCCAACGGTTGCCAAGATATCATCAACCCGAGGAAGGGGGTATGAGATAACTTTTGTGATGGCATTTAAGGCCCGATAATTGCAACAGAAGCGATTAGTACCATCCTTCTTAGTGACTATTACAATGGGGGAAGACCAGGAGGATCGGGATCTCTCAATGATACCTGCTGCTAACATATCCGTAATCGATTTCTCCACGATTTCCCTATTCTTAAGTGGAGTGTGGTATGGCTTAAGTGAGACAGGCACTTCAGTGGTGGTATGGATTTCCATTGTTACAGTATTGGTTCTCTTCAGTTCCATGTCTGAGAGAGCAAAAATATCATGATTATTCTTGATGAACTGACGAATGCGACTGGCATGTGGGGAATCAGTTGTCACTTGCTCCATTAATTGAGCAAGGCGTGTAGATGGCACATTCAGGGAGGAGGAGGGAGAAGGAGAAAGTTGTGGGAAAAGAGGCCGAGGAGGAGAAGTACGATAACCGGAAGTAAAGGTAGGAGAGGAAGGTGAACGGCGCTGAGGAGGGTAGTTACTAAACGATACACGCGCATTAGTAACAGCACCAATGGTGTTGGGGTATGATGAGGGAGGTTGAGAAATTAAATGTGAAGGAGTAGTGGAGGGGCGGGTATCACACACTGTGGAGGGAGGAACTGAGGCACGAGGAGGTAGGGAATGTGATGCTAAGTGAGCAATCACTGTACCACGTTGAATAGTTACAGGTTTCCCAGAAGTATTTAACAGCATGACGGGAAAATCACGCTTAGTGGAAATCTGAACAATGCCATCAACAACATTGATGCAGGGGTCATCAATGATGTCTACATCAGGCAATGGTTCCACCATGACAGAATGGCCAGAAGAGACATAGTCAGATCGTTTGACCCGACCAGTGGCTATAGTCAAAGAGTGAGGCTTTAAGGTTACAGGAGCAATGAGGCGGACAAGGGATGCAATGTGGATATCATCCTGAAGAGGGATGAATTCACCATTGACGCGAATCTGTCGCAGGTCAAAATAGATTCGGGCGTGATGACGAAGAAGAAAATCACGACCAATAATAAAGTTACGGGACATGCCTCTTGTGATGATAAATGGATGGACAACAGATTGAGAACCAATCTTGAGGCTTATCATGGCAGTTCCAATGGAACGTAAAGGTTGGCCAGTAACGGAGGCTAAAGGAGTAGAAGAAGGAAAAAATTTTACGTGCCTACGAATCTGACGAAACAACTGTTCACGGATTAGGCTAACAGTTGCTCCAGTATCAACAAGAGCACGGTAGCTTTTCATGTTGATGAAGATAAGGCACGATGAAGGATCCGGAGTGACAAAAGGATGAGAAACATAAGAAAGAGAGGCGGAAGACATCGTAGGTGGGAGGACAAAAAACAGTTATTACGGAAGGACCGATGTGAGGATGGTTTCAGGCTACCCGGTATGGTCCTAGCTACTGGGCAACCCAAGAGTTTCCCTGATTTATTAAGGGTGTAGGACGGGACTGTCTACGTGAGAAGGAGCGCGGATGACCTTGGGGGGAGGACACAGGAGCGGTAGGGAGCCATAAAGGTTGACTAGGTTGTTGTTGCCTGTTCTGGTAGTGTTGTCTTTGTGGCACGGGATTACTTTGTGTCTGTGGTGGGCTGTATTGTTGCCTTTTGAAACAGTTGCGCGAGACGTGTCCCCTTTGTCCACAAGTGTAACATGTTACTGAAGATACTTGGAGGACCTGTGGCGCTGGTGGATGATGAAGGCGTCGAAGTTGGCACTGATGGTGACAATCATTAGAGGGGGGCTGTTGCGATCTCGAAGGTTGCTGCCAAGAGTGGCGGCAATGGCTAACGTCCATCGGTTCTTCATCAATTTTGTGTTCAAGACGAGGCTCACGACCGATACGGTTAGTAAAGCGTTTCTTTACATTGTCCTCTGTGATGGCCCGTTGAATCGCATCTGTTACAGTTTGAGGATCCTTGCGGATCAAATGCAATTTTAGTGTGTCGGATGACAACCCATCAATAAAAATACCAACAAGCTGCCGATCAATATCCGCAGATGTGGACGAAGAATCAATAAAGGCATCCTCAGCCAAGTTCAACAATCTGTCCGCATAAAATTGGACAGGTTCCTGTCTATCCTGGCGTATTCCACGAAGAAGAGTCCACGCGTGCTGACAGTCAGTTATGGAAGAATAACGGCTGACCAGTGCCTTCTTTAGCGAAGCGAAAGTTTTATTAGGAAAGAGTGGTGCACGACGGCGCAGAAAATCAGTTACTAATGACTGTGAAGAGAGGAATGCAACACGCTTTCGGTCCTCATCGGTTGCCGAAGGGATCAAAGACACAAACTTGTCAATGTCAATAAGCCATTGGCGAAATTGAGTAGCATCACCATGACACGGCTTGACAATGTTATTAATATTTTGAAAGTTGGCGCTCTGTGTTATGGAGCTAAGAGTACTAGCGATCGACTGTAACGTGCTTGAAGAATTTTCAGAAGAATCAGGCAAATTTTGACTCGCTGCTTGTTGCAGTGATAGTTGTTGATGAAGCAGTTGATTTTGCTGTTGTAACAAAAGTACCTGATGCTCAAGCTGTTGAGTAGCTGAATCCATCGTAAAAAAAGCAGTTACGAGCTGGTTAATGGCACCAAAAGTCAATATGTGTGACCGAGGAAGGAAGGAGTGGACGGGAAACGGCACCAAAAGTCAAGACTAGTGTGACCGTGGGTTTTGTTGAAAGGGATGTAATTCCGTCTATCACTTGAGATAAGGGAAATAATCCCAAGACTTTCCTTATTGTGTTTCTTCTGGGAAATACTGGTTATACACCAGAGATAATAATTCCAGAAGGGAGGAACAACCCAGGTAATTAGTAGAACTCGTAAGTGCCTTGATGGTTCTAAATTTTATCTTGAAGGGTTGAATATAATCGGCAACTCAAACAGTCAAGTGAAACTTCAATAGAACAGATTACTTGAAAGATCCGAATAGTTATATAAAAGGTGTACTTTATTCAGTTTCGTTTGAGGAAAATGATGCTGTGGCAGTTCGATAAAAATTTCTGGTGGGGGAAAGCAAAACTGCCAGCTTTAGCCTCCAAGGCGAAAGGCTTACGGAGTTTCTCATATACAGTAGTCGTTTTGTTACCTCTGTGGAAATCCTAACGAAATGAAAATTCGATTCGAGACCTCAATTATAACTAGATCGAACTTACGTCCTGTGGAGTGAACCACAAATATAATCGTTGCAGGTGTTAGTGCTGGGTCACTTAACGGTCCTGGGTGGTAGGAGATCTCTAGATGGATATTATTATCCAAACCGTAGGAGTCAAGGGCTTTTTCGTTCAATAGTAGATGTAGCGCCAGGTTGCTCCAAACCTAAACTAAAGAACGCCCTATGTTGGTTTGACTCTAGCATTGGGTTACTGTCTCACGCTCTCTCCGATTACTAAGATGCATCAGTCTTTATACTTGTCTGGTGCTATGGCTTGCCAGAGGAAGTATTTATCATTGGAGTTAAGACCGGAAACCTTCTAATGATTGGTCTTGGGGGCTAGTGGACTGTTGAAATAATCTTTAACCTAACTAACTACGAATCCTCTAGTCTAAAATTATTGTTTCTATGTGATGATGACCAACCATTGTTTAAAGTTCTCTCTAATCTAAATGTTTTCCGGTCTGACTTGTATGGAGGCCACACAAGGTTTGATGACACCATGGGTTCATGTGTGCCATGACTGATGATGTCATTGATTCTTGACTAGTGGTTTATTTATCTAACTAGTCATTCATAAAATACTTTACTATAAGGCTAACAGTTGTAGCTACTTAATAGTCTACCCTGTTACACATATAAAGAAAACTAACCAATTAATGTCTAACTTTCAACCAAAGTTGCTTCCCTTAGCGTTATGAACTGACAGCAAAAGCTGGGATTTTATATATACGATTATATATATATATATAATAATCTCAGCTGAAAAATCGGATAATTATTATAACCTTTAACTGTTTTAAAATGTGTGTAATTATACTCGTACATTTTTTTTAAAACAATGCAATACACACCTTTCCAGTTAACGATACTAATGAGGAAGATAATGGATTTCTAGTTGGTTCAATGGAAGACCATCTTACTTTGCCGTACGATGATGATAACTTAATTACTTATTCGTTCCTCTTCTACCGTGAGGTGTAGAGATTCGTAAGAGAGAGCGCCATACTATTCTATCGGCTGTCTTCCTTCTGACCTAGTTCCATTCTAGTCCTTGGTCCTTCAAAGATTGTCTAATGTTATCCTCCCGGCGGACTTTGTGTCGTCCTGGAGGTCTGGATCCCTGGCTCCGCCTAAGCCGGTCCCAAGCCCAGCTGAAAAAGGAGGAGGGCGGCCTGCATGGACAGTCCCAACTAAGATTGTTTGGCAATGTCTGCAGAATGGGAGAAGATCGGCTACCACGGCAAGCATGGGAAACTAAGATTGTTTGGCCATGTCTGCAGAATGGGAGAAGATCGGCTACCACGGCAAGCATGGGAAACTAAGATTGTTTGGCCATGTCTGCAGAATGGGAGAAGATCGGCTACCACGGCAAGCATGGGAAACTAAGATTGTTTGGCCATGTCTGCAGAATGGGAAAAGATCGGCTACCACGGCAAGCATGGGAAACTAAGGTTGTTTGGCCATGTCTGCAGAATGGGAGAAGATCGGCTACCACGGCAAGCATGGGAAACTAAGATCCAGTTATCAATGATGATTTTTTTTTTTTTTTCCGTACGCCCGCTAATACTCGAGGCGAAATCTCAGGTTATTATTAATGTCTAACCTGACATTGATTTTACGTGAGTATCCCTTTTCTTGTACAGAGACAGGTGTCCCTCGCCATTCAGGCAGATACTCGCCGATTTCGGAGGTATCCATGATGATAACGAAGAGATTTAATTCACTGGTAGCAAATTTAGTTATTTGTTGTTGTTGTTGTTGTTGTGAATTTGCACTCGCGTTTAACACTATTTTATGACATTTTAATATAAATAAGAACTGAAGTTTTCAATGTGTTTACTTTAAAATAAATTTATTTTTTATTACTTGAAAGTAAATTCCGCCAAAAAAGCGATATATTTTATACATTGAGCAATAGTTAACCAGCAAAGTAGTTACTATAAAAGCTTGATTAGTTGACCGCTGTTTTATATAAAAAGATTGTTATCTTGTCTGTACTAGTTAACTAATTTACATTCCATTATATTCTTTCTTGTCAGTAGGACCAAAAATAAAACAATATGGAGAAGGGGGAATTAGAGATTTGTAACGTCTCATGACAAAGTGTGACGGTGGGGGAGGGTTTAAATATGGCAAAAAACGGGATATCGTATGTGGACGACACCCAAGTTTTGGAGGCCACTTTTATTATTATTGCCGAACGTTCTAACTGACAGAAATTAAACGTCCCATACATTCTGTTGCATGTGATAAAAATGGATGACCCGTCATCATTATTCAGTATTTCTTCATCTCGTTCACAAATTTGTGTGTGTGTGTGTGTGTTGTAATAATTACTGGTTAATAAAACCTGGTCATTCACTGTTATTCTGTGAGACACTCTCAGTCTGGTATTTAGATTGCCTCTACATGACGTTCACTTATAGAAGAAGATGGCGCGCTGTAACATAAACTCTTTCTCTAGTCTGACTAGCGTACAAAGATGGCAGACGACTTCCTTCTCGCGTCCGCACATTTGGCAGCTGCACTCACTCAAGCTCAGAATCATCGATGATTTTGGTTTCTCTCAAATTTGCCTAAACACAGCCTAGCTCGCGCCGCCTGTATGAAAATTGATTACATGGTCGCGCAGCAAAAGATCAATATTATAACCCTGCAGCGACAGGCAGTGACAAACACCATTATGAGTTTATGACTATGTCACATGACTGGCCTGTCACTGGGTTTCTAGCTGCGTCTATGACTTTGTCATATGACTGGCTTGACACTGGGTTTGTAGATGAGTTTATGACTTTGTCACATAACTGGCCTGACACTGGGTTTCTAAATGAGTTTATGACTTTGTCGCAAGACTGGCCTGACACTGGGTTTCTAGATGCGTTTATGACTTTGTCACATGAATGGCCTGACATTGGGTTTCTAGATGAGTTTATGACTATGTCACCTGACTGTTGTTTCCGGCCTGACACTTGGTTTCTAGATGGGTTTATGACTATGTCACCTGTCTGTTGTTTCTGGCCTGACACGGGGTTTCTAGATGAGTTTATGACTTTGTCACATGACTGTTGTTTCTGGCCTGTCACTGGGTTTCTCGATGAGTTTATGACGTTGTCACATGACTGGCCTGACACTGGGTTTCTAGATGAGTTGATGACTTTGTCACGACATGTCTCAGGAACAACCTCAGATAAGTCGAGTTGTCGCGATATGTCAGGAACAACCTTAGATAAGTCGCATTGTCGCAACATGTCTCAGGAACAACCTCAGATATGTCAAGTTGCCGCGACATGTCTCAGGAACAACCTCAGATAAGTCGAGTTGTCGCGATATGCCTCAACAACAACCTCAGATAAGTCGAGTTGTCGCGAAATGTCTGAGGGAACCACCTCAGATAAGTCGCGTTGTCGCGACATGTCCCAGGAACAACCTCAGAATTGTCGCGACATGTCTCAGGAACATCCTCAGATAAGTCGAGTTGTCGCGACAGCTCTGAGGGTGCAATATTTCCTAACCACAGTTGGAAGTATTAACACAATGTCAATGAAATATTCAAGATAGAACAACAAAATAGTTATTGTTTATTGTTACAATATTCAACAATATGCGTGTTGCTTACATTTTGAAAACAGACAGGGAGATAGTAAGACATGGAGATAGTAAGCCAGGGAGATAGTAAGCCACGGAGATAGTAAGACAGGGAGATAGTAAGACAGGGAGATAGTAAGACAGGCAGATAGTAAGACAGGGAGATAGTAAGACAGGCAGATAGTAAGACAGGGAGACAGTAAGACAGGGAGATAAAAGGACAAGGAGACAGTCAGACAAACATCAATAACAGGAGAACAAGTAACTACAGGGAGATTAATGAGTAGAATAGGAGGAGGAGAAGAATAATTAGAAAAAAAAAGTAAATAGCAAGGAGTAGAATAAGAGAGAAATATGAGGAGAAGATGATGTAGGAATAGAAGATGGAGGGGTAGATTAATTTGAGATGATGGTGGAGGGGTAGATTAATTTGAGATGATGGTGGAGGGAGTGTAAAGTTCAGATTTGTATAGGTCGATTTTCATACAGCAGAAATGTTACTGACTGGTATAGGTACCAATGTTATGGACTTGTGTGTTGACGATCTGCTTACGTAGTACTGCCACTAACACGTAACAAGGCTTGCCTCGCTCCAGTACAGTGTTAAGTTGTCCAGGTCAGGTTGCCAACTATTGGGGCGCTGACAAGGGGGATGTTGACACTAACTCAGACACCATGTATGGCTGTAAATGTGTAGTACCGGAGATGTGGAGGTGTTGACATCATGTGTGAGTGTAGGATACAGAAGACGTGAAGGTGTATATGATTCAGAGACTACACAATACATCCATCTATCCACATGAAGAAGTCAATGACGTGTTGTGAACGACTGGTCACGTTACAAGCATTTAATATCGGACGTAGACGACGTTACACTCACAGTCACTTCACAAGGTTGCAGCATAGTTCATGGTAATAATAATAAAGATGGTGATGACATCTAGCATTCAAACATATAGAGCATCTATTACAACAGGACATTATCGGCCTAATACACAATTACCAACTGTCGTCATCCCTCGACGAACAGAATATCTTTGGGGAAAACACTGACATTACAGTCACATCACAGGCTTAACTTCCCCAAGATAAGGTAGAGAAGAACTATGGACATCTTGTCCATCAGAACCCAAGATCTCAACTCCCCACGGAAGTCTATCAGTTTTTTCTCAAAAACTCTGCGCATGAGCAGACAGCCCCGAACTGACTACTTCTAACCTTGTCTTAAGACAGGTCAACAACAATGAACGAAACAAAGGGAAGATAATCCCTAATCAACCTGTCACAGCAAAGTTAATACTTAGTTCTCTAACTTTGATCATACAAAATAATATCAAATAGATTGACATTTATAATCCCGTCAAAAACGACAGCAACAAGGGGTAGATTAATTTGAGATGACGATGGAGGGGTAGATTAACTTAAGAAAAAAAAGGTCGATGGGTAAATGAATTTGAGAGGTAGATGACAAGAAGGAGATACAGAAGGGAAAAAGAAGAAGAATGTATAATTTTCCTTTTGTTTTCTATTCTTTCGTTTCTGATGGTATTTGTTTTATGTAGAGCGGGAAAGTCCACACATCTCAAACCCAGTAGCAGTTTACCATGGTATTGTTTTATGTAGAGCGGGAAAGTCCACACATCTCAAACCCAGTAGCAGTTTACCATGGTATTGTTTTATGTAGAGCGGGAAAGTCCACACATCTCAAACCCAGTAGCAGTTTACCATGGTATTGTTTTATGTAGAGCGGGAAAGTCCACACATCTCAAACCCAGTAGCAGTTTACCATGGTATTGTTTTATATAGAGCGGGAAAGTCCACACATCTCAAACCCAGTAGCAGTTTACCATGGTATTGTTTTATGTAGAGCGGGAAAGTCCACACATCTCAAACCCAGTAGCAGTTTACCATGGTATTGTTTTATGTAGAGCGGGAAAGTCCACACATCTCAAACCCAGTAGCAGTTTACCATGGTATTGTTTTATATAGAGCGGGAAAGTCCACACATCTCAAACCCAGTAGCAGTTTACCATGGTATTGTTTTATGTAGAGCGGGAAAGTCCACACATCTCAAACCCACTAGCAGTTTACCATGGTATTGTTTTATGTAGAGCGAGAAAGTCCACACATCTCAAATCCAGTAGCAGTTTACCATGGTATTGTTTTATGTAGAGCGGGAAAGTCCACACATCTCAAACCCACTAGCAGTTTACCAGGGTATTGTTTTATGTAGAGCGGGAAAGTCCACACATCTCAAACCCAGTAGCAGTTTACCATGGTATTGTTTTATGTAGAGCGGGAAAGTCCACACATCTCAAACCCAGTAGCAGTTTACCATGGTATTGTTTTATGTAGAAGTCCACACATCTCAAACCCAGTAGCAGTTTACCATGGTATTGTTTTATGTAGAGCGGGAAAGTCCACACATTTCAAACCCAGTAGCAGTTTACCATGGTATTGTTTTATGTAGAGCGGGAAAGTCCACACATCTCAAACCCAGTAGCAGTTTACCATGGTATTGTTTTATGTAGAGCGGGAAAGTCCACACATCTCAAACCCAGTAGCAGTTTACCATGGTATTGTTTTATGTAGAGCGGGAAAGTCCACACATCTCAAACCCAGTAGCAGTTTACCATGGTATTGTTTTATGTAGAGCGGGAAAGTCCACACATCTCAAACCCAGTAGCAGTTTACCATCTACTATTAACTGTGCAAATGATTGGGAGATGGCAGAAGATCTACCTGGGCGAGGAACATATCCAGACAGCTTAAGATGATCTCGAAGACGGCCAGATATATTGCTGCATTCCTCATCATCACACCAGATTATAATGATTGAGCTGACCATGGCGTCTGAATTCAGATTGGACACTCGTTCAAAGTTACAAAGTATAATGATCTGGTCACGGACTTGAGACATGACGGGTACACTGTAAAGGTTATTGGCTGTTGAGGTACATGCAAGAGGTCTAGTGGCTACCTCAATGTATGATCTTCTGAAACTGTTGAGTTTGAAAGGACAGTCAAGAACAAGAGTACTTAAGAGACTCAGTGAAACTGTGGAAAGGGCATAATGCAGGCTGTGGAACAACAGCAACGGGCTATGGAATTCAGGGCAGTAAATTATTTTCAACATAAGAGTTACTTTCACAATTGCCTCCAGCTGACAGAAAAACAAGAGGGTAGTTCAAAGCTGCAACGAAGGGGGAGTGGGTTAAATTCCTTACACAATACAACATAAAGTTGATACTTGGGAGTCATGACCCATTCCCCCCCCCCCCGGGCCCCCCCCCCCCCCCCCTCTTCCTTTGAGTGTAAAGGAGATTAAGTAGCCAAAACACTTCTGATGATCAGATTGCCTTCTGTTGTATCGCTCTGTATAGAGTTTCCAATCATCTTATGTTATTGTCGTCTGCCACTAAACGCTCCTTGCTTTTAAATATCGGCTTAGTTTACTCGGTGGTACTTTTCAATGGAACTAACCGGAGTGACATCAGCGTTTTTCAGTTTTGGTTCGCATCACTGTTTTCATTGTTAACGTATTCAGCGAAGAGCTCACTTTCATTTCTCTACTACTTTTGTGAGTTTGTCTTTGACGCAGACGCCTATGGACGAACGTTGACAATTTGTTTGTCCTATCTCAGTAAAAGACGCACACATTAGTTTTCGATAAACTCACATTAAAAGCGTGCCTAGGCTTCCTTCAAACAGGCCCTGTGACAACAAACGGTGTTTCTATAACTAAAATGTGTGAATGGTTATAAGAAGTCTTTGGGAACTTTACAAACATAACCAGAAACTCTACAGCATGCAGCGCTTGACAAACGTCATTGTTTTGTTTATGGTCTTCTAGAAACCAAACTCTTGGCAGTTGCTACATCTGTCCAATAGATATGACTGTTACGTACATTTATTACCTACGGGGGTAGTCTTCGGTCCTGCCAAATGTACACACCAGTTTTATATAGTTATATTATTTGTGCGTTCGATTGATTCACGCACTGACGTGCACAATGCTGTGTGAGTTGCTTTGGACGCACGTGTAACCTAGTTGAGTAGTTTCTGACGTCATGAATGGGGCAGCTCGGACGATATTTATGTCCGCTGTGTTATCCTTTGATTCTTGGCAAATGTGAAGTAGCCATCAGTTGTATTCGTATCTATTGATCTTCATGGCGAAGTCAATAGTGGAAGTATAAAGTAAGTGTCGCCCCATTTCTTATGGCATGTTTATTTATGTACATTAAAGTATCAGGCCGCTCCTATTAATGGTCTAGCGGGAATTCATCGTAGATGACATTCCTAGAATTGGACACACGGAGTCGATAGCCTTTGAATCTTTTCGTAGAGGGAGAATACCTAAAAGAAATCAAGTTAATGAATTTATATGCTTCACATGTTTAATATGCTGTTACTACAATGCCAGAAGCGTGGCATAGAATGGGAGAGGTTAGTCAACTGGAATCTCTAACCTGTTCGTATTATCATGTATGACTTTGTTTGAAAACTATATACTATATATAACGGGATGTATGGAGAAAGTCTGGGATTATGAAGTATGATATGGAAGAATTTTATCCTGGAGTATGAATACGTTACCATGATGTACGTCCTTGAAGGAAGGTCAATGGACTTGAATGAGCGGAATATTATATGGTAACAGTTTTGTGATCCTCAGTCACTTGAGTCAGAGGACTTTATTAGTAGAGAATCTTCAGGAACTTTAAAAGTAATTATCAACATGTTGACGTATGATTTCTGCGCCTGTGACGATGTTAGTCTTGTCCACTCCGTATGTGCTGTGTTGAATAAAATCTATGTACAGTCACCACCGACTTCTGTACTGCCAGTACTTGCCCAGTTCACCCAGTTCAATACTACTTGTTGAAGTTCGTTTGAAGAATATTGTTGACATTCGTTCATTTTAACCATTCGCGTTTTAAGCTACCTCTTCACCGGTATAAACTGAACTCAACGATAAAACGGAGTCAACAATAATTGGTATGCCAGTGTGGTCTGTAAGTAATTTCAAAGGAACGTACCCATCCAAATTATCGTTTGAAAAGAAGATTTTAACTTTCAAGTCACCAACATCTCGAACTTGGAACCCAGTGGGATGAGAAATCAGATTCAACTTACGTTTACCAAGGTCAAGGTCTTCAATCAACCTCCACGTCAAGTTTCACAGTGACTGATTACTTGGAGATCATCTCTTCATCATTATTGCGTGCGAGCTGTAATCTAGAGAAGCAGAACGAAGTATTTTATCTGTAGACGTACATCCACGGAGACGAGGCACATTGATTTTTTACCTGCACGCGAGATGAGTATAACGTGTTTCCGTTGTACACTTTATTACGCTTAGTTGTGCCTTCCGTGATATGTCCACATTCATATTTTTCGTGTTAAGTGTTATATGTTGTGTATTCTTCGTGGGAGGTAGGGAGGTTGATCTGACGAACGAGATCCATCTCGAAGCCAATTCGGGCTCTTCGTCAGACGTTCTGTAGGACATTATTTTGCAGACTTCCCGCAGTGGAATGTTCCTATGCGTGAGCATAGAAGGATCTTTGGTCCACTGCGTCTGGTAGTCTGTGACACCTGACTGTTTTAGCTGTTTCGTCAAGTTTTAATTGTTGTTTTTGGTAGTTATTTTTACTTGTACCTTATTTTCATGATGTATTTTGTATGTGATTATTGTCCATCTTACCTGTCTGTCGTTCAGTTTTTTACAAAGCATATGTTTTTACACTGTGTTGTCAATTGTCTTGTGCATTATTGGATCGTAGATGTCATCGTAATTTTTTACGACATTCTATTTTAGTTCCACATTTTATTTTATTTGATTTCTACGACTGTAGTCATTTGTCTTGATTATCGTGTCGTGTCAGTATTGTGCTATTGTCTGTCACGTTATTGCTTTCACACCATTTCATGTTATAAATTACATTATTAATTATTAATATTATTGCCTATTATATAAATTGATTTTACCGTTCTAGAACAGGAACGAAAACCACTAGTTGTAGTAACAATTTTAAGTAGTATTATTACATAATAAAATTGAATAATGGCTTAATTAGACTATTTCATTAAGCAAGCAAAAGCTCTTCAGATGGCTCCTGAGGAAGCAAAAGCATTTGCACTTGCAGAATATAAGAAAGCTCAAGAAATAGAAGCTGATCAGAGAAGGTTAGAAACTTTACGTTTGGAAAATTTGAAATTTGAGGCAGATCAAAAAAGAATTGAGGCTGAGGAAGAGGAGAAAAAAATGAGATTAGCCGCTGAATTAGAAGAGAAACGATTTCAGCGTGAGTCCGAACAGAAAAAATTCGAGGCTGAAGAGCAATTTAAAAGAGATGCGGCAGAAAAAGAAAGACTACTTAATATTGAAATGGGAAATAAACAAAAGGAAATGGAAGAAAAAAGATTAATAGCTGAAAAAGAAATGGAAGTTAAACAAAAAGAAATGCAAGAAAGAAGATTAATAGCTGAACAAAACACAAAACGACTTCAGCTTGAGATGGAAGAGAATGAAAGAAAACGACAGCATGAACTGAAATTAGCAGAGTCAGAATATGAGAGACTTAGGTTAACTCAGGAATCTAATTCTCAGAGAACTTTTGAAAGCCAAACTTCATCCAGACATGATAATGTTAAGGAAATTCACCTTAAATTACCAAAATTTAATCCCCCGTCTGATGACGTGATATTCTTCCTAGATAGGTTTGAGGCCACTTGTGTGTCTTATAACGTGGATAAAGCTCTATACTGTACATATTTATCCAGATTACTTACAGGGGACGCATTAGCAGTTTATCATACCACCAGCATTGGTGAGAAAAATGACTATAATGCTCTTAGAGCGGCACTTCTGCAAAAATTCCAAATGACAGAAGACCAATATCGATCAAGATTCCATACATTACTACCTCAATCTAGCAAAAATTTTAGTGATTTTCTGTCACAAATACGACTAACATTAGAAAGATGGATCGAATTATCCAAAATTGAAAAGTCGTATGAAGGTCTCTTCGATTTACTGATGCGCGATAAGGTACTTTCGTCTGTAAATCCTACATTTCTCGCATTTTTACACGAACGGAAACCTTTATCTATGAAAGACTTAGAACAGCATGCTAAAAATTTTTGCACTGCTCACCCAAACATGGATCTAAGTAATGCACAGATTAAGAATGAATTGCCTGTTGCTTTTGCAGCACAACAAAACAATTTTTCACGCAATCGTTCTTTTAGTGCTGACAGATATGTCAATAAGGGAAATAATGACAATTTTAACAATGGTAATTTTTACAAAGGGAAGCAATTTCAACAATCTGCTCCATTTAATGTTTCTTGGAACCAGCTCACAGATCGCGAGATTTTGGTAACAATAATTTTAAAAATAATCAAGGACATTATAATAAACAAAACTGGAGATCAAGATCTCAGGGTCCGCAAAACAAACAATTTTTTGGAAATAAACCATTTTACCAACATCATAACGATAATTATACAAATTATCGGACTCATCCAAATTTTAACTCTAGCAGAAACTACAATTATGGCAATTTTAATGACAAAAATCAAAATCGATCGCGTCGACGAGATAGATCGTTGAGTAATACGAATAGACATTCTAATGTCGCTTTTAGTGATACACAGGCTAACATTGAACAGGGTAAAGGAGCTGAAACTCATAATGCTATGTGTTGTTCTCTTGATTGTACCCAAGTCAAAGATTGTTCAGAATGCTCTACTCTTTTCCAGCCCAGGGCGATCACGACGCTGCGTTGCGGACATACCTTGCCTAGTCTACCTGCAGTCTGTACGGCCACTGCTGCGTCAGTACACCAGGGACAGGGCTCTCTTAAGTTTAACAAGGGATTTGTCAACAATATTTCATGCTCTCTCCTATTTGACTCAGGTTGCAGCACAGTCGGCGTCCGGACTTCGTTGATCAACCCAAGTTGTGCCACGGGCCGGGTTGTCAAATGTGTGACGTTTGGTGGCACAATTGAAACATTTGCCACTGCTATTATTGATCTTAATACACCATTTTTTCAGGAAAGATTCAAGCTTGTCTCCTTCCGAATCCAATTTGTGATTTAATACTTGGTCGCATACATGGTATTAAAGAGTGTACACCACAGCAAATTGCTGAATGGGAAGAGCGACATATTCAAACTGCAAATGCAGTAGTTACTAGAGCGCAAGCTACTAATATGTCGCATGATACACCTATGGAACCTACAGTTCATACCACTTGTGATGATGATGCTCCTATTTCACGGGAGTTGTTTGCAACATTGCAAAAGAATGATGATTCATTAAAAAAAATTTTTCAGTATGTGAACAAAAATAATATCAGCAACAAACTTGCAAAATCTAGACATGACTTTATACTTAAAAATGGGATTTTGGTTAGAGTAATACGAGAAAAGGATTCATCCTTATGTTCTCAAATTATAGTCCCATCCTGTATGAGATCTCGTATATTACGACATGCACATGACTCGCAATGTGCGGGCCATATGGGTTTTTCGCGTACCAAATCCAGAGTGCTTTCGGCATTCTACTGGCCAGGCGTCCATAAGGACATCACTCTCTATTGTCGGTCTTGTTTGATATGTCAAGAAGTTAAGGTACGGGGTCCATTTCATGCGGCTCCTATTCAAGCTGCGGACATCCCGATTAGACCATTTGATAAAATGGCTATAGACATTATTGGTCCTATGCTACCATCTGCTAGAGGGCATACGCATATTCTTACGTGCATTGATATGTGCACTCGCTGGCCTGAAGCCATCCCTCTCAAGAACACTTCATCTGCCAGTGTAGCAGAGGCATTGATGTTAATCTTCTCACGCATTGGTTTTCCACGGAAAATCTTGTCGGATCATGGGGTTCAGTTCATTTCTGAATCCATGTCTCAAGTTATGAAGACATTAGGTATAGACAGATCTCTAAGTTCTATTTATCATCCGATGTCAAATGGGTTAATTGAGCGTCTAAATAGGACACTCAAGCAGTTGTTGGGTAAGATGACTCAAGACCATCCCCAAGACTGGGATCGGGTCCTACCCGCTTGTCTCTTTGCGTATCGCGAAGTACAAAATCAAGCAACGGGGTTTTCTCCATTTCAGCTTGTTTTCGGCATGCAACCACGCGGTTCGATGTCGTTAATCCACGACTTATTGGTTGACGAGAATATTGAAGAGGAAACTCAATCCTCTTATGAGTATGTGATCTCTCTGAGAAAGAGAATCATAGATGCTTGTAGATTAGCTACTGCATCATCCGAACAAGCCAAAGAAAAAGCTCGTCTATTTGCAAACAAATATAGACGTCTTCGCCAGCTCATACCTGGTGATGAAGCTTTTGTATTACTCCCTGCGCATAATAATCGTCTTTTAATTACCTGGAGAGGTCCTTTCAGGATCATCTCAAGAATATCCGATGTCGACTACATCGTTGATGTTAATGGTAAACATAAAACCTTCCACATTAATATGTTGAAGGAATATTACTCACGTCCTGATTATCTACAATCAGTGTTCCAAGCAACTGACGATCCTACACCTCCTATTCAACACTATTCTAGTTTGTCAGTCATCCAAGAAGAGGAATCTTCTTTCGATGATGTACAACTACCAATACCAGTTGTACCACTCCATTCCACTGAAAATGGAATGATGTTACTATCTCATCTACTCTTACTGATGATCAACGTCAGCAAGTCTCTAATATTCTACACACGTATGAGGATGTCCTCACTGACATCCCAGGTCATACGTCAGTCATCCAACATGACATTATTCTGACTGACGATACACCTATTCGAGTTCGTCCATATCCTATTCCTTTACACTTTCGTGATAAGGTTGATAAGGAATTGGATGAGATGCTTCAATTAAATATAATTGAACCATCTTCATCACCATATTCTTCTTCTATGGTAATCATTAGGAAGAAGGACAACAATATACGTCTTTGCGTAGATTACAGGAAATTAAACAAAGTTACAAAATTCGATGCGGAACCATTACCTCTTTTAGACGACTTATTAGAGAAATTATCACATGCCACATTCTTTTCGAAATTTGACCTTTCAAAGGGTTATTGGCAAGTGCCATTAACCCCTAAAGCAAAGCCATTCACCGCTTTCTCGACGCCACGGGGTCTTTTTCAATGGAATTTTATGCCATTCGGTCTAATGAATGCGCCAGCTACCTTTGTACGCATGATGCGCCGCATATTGTCTCATCGTCCCGATGTCATTACTTATATAGATGACATCTGTCTTTTCAGTGACTCTTGGGATGAACATATTCAGGGTTTAAAATCTTTACTTTCTACCTTACGGGATTATAACTTAACAGCAAAACCTTCAAAGGCTTTTGTCGGTTTTCATGACATCTCATTTCTTGGTCACCGTATAGGTCGCGGTTTAATGTATACAGAAGACAGTAACGTCTCTAAAATTTTAAACATCTCAGCACCTAAGACAAAAAAACAAGTGAGGTCGCTCTTAGGACTAATACAGTTCTATTCTAAATTCATCCCTCATTTGTCTACTATAACTGCACCTCTTTCTTCGTTACTGAAGAAAGGCACATCTAATGTAATAAAGTGGTCGCATGATCATCAAACGGCTTTAGATTATATAAAACAATTTTTTTCAAATAAGCCTTTTTTAAGGTTGCCTAACAAAGATCTCACCTTTGTTCTTCGCAGTGATGCTTCTTCCTACGCTATCGCGGCAGTTTTGATGCAGGAATACGGAGGCACCTTATTTCCGGTTATGTACGTATCCAGAAAGCTTACGACGAGCGAGATGAAGTATTCCGTTCTAGATAAAGAGCTCCTCGCTCTTGTCTGGTCAATCACAAAACTGGATCGTTATCTCCTCGGATCACACTTTGTGGTGGAATCCGACCAGAAAGCTCTTACAGCACTGAACACAGGGAACGTGAAGTCATCAAAGTCAGTGCGTTACGCTATTGCGCTTCAACCGTTCCATTTTGAGATACGAGCTATTCCTGGAGTACAGAATGTGTTTGCAGACTGTCTTTCAAGATGCCCTAGTGAACATGTCGAAATTAAACCACTTCCAGATGGTGAAACGTCCTCACAGAAACATGAATAACTTTGTACATGGTCACTGATTATACATCTGTGGAGACTATGTGTAGTTCTGCAGTATTCGTATATATATAACTTTCAGAATATACTTACGTATGGATTATAACATTATTTCTTGTGAAGTAACGTTTTGTTAGAACGGGAACAGTGATATTAAAGTAACATTTTTTTTTAGTATGGAAACATTGGTAAGAGTGACAAATAGACATTCACTATTGTTATGGAACAGATTACACTACATATCGTGTTCGTAAACTTATTTCGTGCATGGTACATTTAGAACAGATTCTTGTCGATTTAACTAGTTCTAAAAGAATATTAACAATGAGTGAAATTGAAATCACTTAGAATAAATTAGTAATTAGTTATTTGTTCATAAATTAAGTACTACTAATTATTATAATTCAATTTAATCAATTTGATTGATTATAAATCACACATCTACTAACTTTATTAGTGTCTCGCAATACGTGTATTCACGTATCCCACTACATGATATCTCACTTTTAGATAACTAGTCAAACTTACTAGTGTTAGGAAATAGTAAGTGCGTTGCTTCTTAAAGTGTTTAATTATGCTTTGTTTCATTTTGCATGTTGTATTTTAAAATTTTCTGTTTTATTGATTCTTTTATCATTGATCATCATCAGTGTTGCTGTTCATTTTCATTTTTGAAATCATATGTTTCAAATTTCTTTTTAAAAAATTTGGTTGAATTTTATTATCATCTTTTTTTTTATAGTTTATTTCATTTTCATTTTCAACTTCTTTTTACTTCGAATATTACCACATCGTTCCAAAGTAGGTCGATGGTGGATGTGTGCTTTAATGCATACTATCATTTAGTTATATTGTTTTCATTTAATATTCTTTTCTTAATATGATATAATTTTATGCATGTCATAAATCTTGTTGTAGTTTTGACTCACCTCTCTCGAGTAATTAGTTCGAAAAAAATTAATAGAATTAATTTTTTAAGGGGAGGTGATAAGGGAGCTGTTACGTACATTTATTACCTACGGGGGTAGTCTTCGGTCCTGCCAAATGTACACACCAGTTTTATATAGTTATATTATTTGTGCGTTCGATTGATTCACGCACTGACGTGCACAATGCTGTGTGAGTTGCTTTGGACGCACGTGTAACCTAGTTGAGTAGTTTCTGACGTCATGAATGGGGCAGCTCGGACGATATTTATGTCCGCTGTGTTATCCTTTGATTCTTGGCAAATGTGAAGTAGCCATCAGTTGTATTCGTATCTATTGATCTTCATGGCGAAGTCAATAGTATGTTGACGTATGATTTCTGCGCCTGTGACGATGTTAGTCTTGTCCACTCCGTATGTGCTGTGTTGAATAAAATCGGAGTCAACAATGACATAATTTACTTCATGCTCTACGACTAATTAGCTGAGCTATCAGATCAACCCCCCAACTGCTCCGTGTGAAATACACACAAATGTGGAACCCACTGAGTTGTGGAGGGATAAAGCTGATTTAGAAGTCTATGCGGGACCTAAGTCGCGTCAACAGTGAGGAATGCAGTTAGCGACCCATAGCTAGACTGCTTGTGTCAGGGTCAGTGAACCAGAGCTGACCAAGACCCTACTCCACCTCCAGGTGGTGGTCCTGGAAACAGGCTGCATCACTGCACTCTGGCTGATTGAGTTGGGATCGAAGAGGGAAGGCTAACCCGGTCCCAAAAATGCTGTGCTGAAGTCGGATGTGTCGGCCGAAAGGCGCAAATATCGCAGCTTCGCTGTATTTGTTGTCACAACGCAACCGTCCTTTTCAGGACGAAGAAGAAGAAGAAAGAAGTCTATGCAAGAAATAAAAGAATTAACTGAAACCACTCCACAAGACATCTTGGAGAAAATTGGAAAATAAAACACACATCAGTTCTACACCTTCATCGAGGAACTTCAAGACAGATACCACCTTCCAGAAAAAGACAAGATATACAGAAAATAGTCAAGCATTTACCATCACATACCCGCTCAAAAACAACAGACGTACAAATAAAATTAGTAGATGGAACAACCAAACACTGCCACCCAATCAGTCTCATGAGTGCATCGCAGCGAACCATTGATGCCTACTCTGTAGTATGGTTACATTTCCAAAATGACTGATCTGCATTTAAGGCCATCATCAAATCAGGTTATGGAATCTACATATGTTATCCATGTGGATCCTCCGACGAGCTGTTGATGCATGTGCGGAGTTTTGTTCCAACTATGAAGCTGAAATCATTGCACTGGAAACAGCAGTATACCATCTGAAGACTGTTTTTGATGTCTTCCTCATTTTTACCGACTCAATGTCTGCCCTTCAAGCTTTGGAAGGCAGTGGGCATTGTAGAACTGAATTAGCCAAACTAATCCTGGATGCTGATCAGCTTATCACTTCCTATGGTTTCAGAATAATTATACAATGGATCTCTGGACTCTCAAATACACCAGGTAATGACAGACCACACAAATTAGCAAAGAAAGGAACACGACAAGAGCGACCACTCACAGCAACAACTCTCCAAACAGCCAAATCACTCATACGAACAACAAACAAAGAAAGTTGGCCATGGGAAACACAGGGGGAGGGGTTTACAGACACGTGACCGTCCTGATCCTAATGACAATATTGGTCATCATACAAGGAGGGATCAGTGCACCATTTTTAGGCTACGAACACAGCATATACCACTCAACAATCACTTGAACATAATCCAGCCACAACACGCTCCAGAGTGCTAGCTATGTACATACCCCCTAGGAAATTGTTGACCACCCCCTCTTTCAGTGCCCAGTAATCGACGACGTTAGGAAAATGCCCCTTTCTCCGAGGACAGATAAATGGAACACCTTGTATGGAGCAAAATAACTTGTCAGCACATGCAGATACCACTACACGTCATTGGGCCGAAAGGCGAGAGCCCAAACGCCGCTAAATCAATATTTATTTCATCTGTAATATTTACATTATTTAAATAAAGAAAAAGTCATAAATCACCATCACTTCTAAAATTCACTTCCGAGTCTAACTCCGTGAAAACAGCTGTTCCTGAGATTCTATTGTACAACACATATTTGCGTTTCAAAATTGTTATTTCTGTGAATGTCCTTCACCTTAAAGGATCAGGTCTGATGGTTTCGGTTATTTTGGGTGTATACAACATTATTATACAACATTATTATACAACATTATTATGCACATTTCAATGCGTTTTAAAGCAAATTTAAAGTTTAAAAAAAATTTTTTTTGATGAAATTCATTGTTTCTATAAATGAACTTTTAAAAGTTTTTAAAAACATTGGTTCGCTCTATAAACGGACGATTGAAACTTCCTGTTACTATATTTGACTTGTTTGTGACATTTTTGTTTGAGGTCTTCCCAAACATTCGCACAATGTCTTTCGATTTTAGAAAGTCCAAGTTGATTTATACCGAAGCTAATTTTAGAAAGAGCACATAATTTTCGCCGGGAATGACACTTGTAGTGCTAAATATAAAACATGTTTTACCAAATGTTTAAAAGACTGTCAAGATATCATTGTCTCATTAAAAGTAACCCAGAAAACTAGATCACTGTGGAAAGATGAATAATTAGATCACCTTGGAAACATGAATAATTAGATCACCTTGGAAACATGAATAATTAGATCACCTTGGAAACATGAATAATTAGATCACCTTGGAAACATGAATAATTAGATCACCTTGGAAACATGAATAATTAGATCACCTTGGAAACACAAATAACGTGATCAAAAGTCACTGTAGAGTAAATAAGAACAATTGGTTTGGCTTTTAAGGAACATCTTCACTGCACACGGACAACTTCACAAGTGCTCCGATCTCTTCCCTTAGATCACACAAGGAGAATCTCAGCACAGTGCATGAACTCTGTATCACCGGCGAGGGTCCCAATGTCTGCATACAGGAATCATACATTCTATAAATATTGTTCTGGAGGGTACGTTTCTAATTTTTACATTTTGCTAGAGCAGCGGCCGTAAAACCTACTCTTTACGATTTCCAACTGCCGACTTATTTTAACGTGCGCAACTTGCACACGTGACCTCCTATTTTGTCGCCCTTATCCGAGAAGGTTAAGCATCTGATCTCACTACCCAGGAGATCATGGCAGAGTATGACATCATTAGGAAGCACTGGTTATGAAAACAAATTCCATCAGTTCTATTTCCTGCACTGGGATCGAACTCGGTACCTTTAGAAAGTTATTTTGTCAAGAAGCTACAAATGTCAACAGCTGTGACACATTTCACCCAGACCGACCAGTCAATGTAAATCTTATATAAGAAAACATAAACACCAAAGTCTGACACATTTCACCCAGACCAACCAGTCAATGTAAATCTTAACATAAACACCAAAGTCTGACACATTTTTAAATTCTGTTTTTAGTTGTTATCGTTCCATTTATTTGTGCAAATATAAACTATCTAATACTCCAGAATGTACCTTGGCGACCCTGCCTATGACAACTCTGAATGTACTAATTGATGTACGAAGGTAAGAAATCTCTTAAGCTCTGCTCAGCGTCTCTATGCACGTACTAAATCTGAAAGTCGCAAGGTTGTGGCAGGAAAACTACATAGGTCTAGATATTTAAAAAAAAATTAAACATGGCATTATCTCTGGATTCCCCTACGTCCTCCAAAATCATAAACATGACAGAAGGAAAGTAATAGGCAAAGAGAAAGTGCTATTGGACGCAGCAAACAGGTGAAAAATTAATTTATGAAAATACAAAACAACAAGGAAATATTAATGCGAAGAAACAGACTGCAATGACAGTACAACAAATCAAAGAGTAACTAATACAACACATGACTTGTGTCAAAGAGAAATGAACCAGCCAGGTCATGTCTGAAAAGATGACCTGTGTCAAAGAGAAATGAACCAGCCAGGTCATGTCTCAAAAGATGACTTGTGTCAAAGAGAAATGAACCAGCCAGGTCATGTCTCAAAAGATGACCTGTGTCAAAGAGAAATGAACCAGCCAGGTCATGTCTCAAAAGATGACCTGTGTCAAAGAGAAATGAGGTCGCGGTTGTGAACGCTGGTACAGAAAATGTAACAACATAAATATAAGCCGACAAGGAAAGTCGGAGAAGGAAAAATACCAAATCATAAACACTAAAAAAATGGACAGAGTAAATAAATAACAACGATGAAGGAAAGGAGATGAGTAAAAGAAGGTAGTCATTAATAAAGTAAACAACAACCTGAAGGTCATTAATAAAGTAAACAACAACCTGAAGGTCATTAATAAAGTAAACAACAACCTGAAGGTCATTAATAAAGTAAACAACTACCTGAAGGTCATTAATAAAGTAAACAGCTACCTGAAGGTCATTAAAAAAGTAAACAATAACCTGAAGGTCATTAATAAAGTAAACAATAACCTTGTTGCCGCCGTTGTTGCAGCAATTGTTGCAGGCTGGTTTCTTCTGTTAACACTAGGTCATGTCTTATATTACTAATAAAGTCAGTTACTAATATCTGGCCATATATTGCTTCGATCTGTTCCTTGTTTTTCATTCATTTATTGTATCGTGCTGTTGTTAGTAAGTTACGCGAAGGTGAGTAAACATTATGAACATAATGATAGTTGAATGTCCAAAGTTCATTGACTTGATAAGTCCTTCATTGAGTCCACATATTTAATATATCGATTCCACACATAAACAATCCTTACATGGTAGTCATGAAGAAAATACATATTAAGTTTAGATCCTACGTCGTATATGATCTATCTGCAAATCAGTCCTTGTCCAGTAATATGAATTACTATAGTCAGAACGTCATAACTATATGTACGCGCGGTTGGTGAAAACCAACGACCGACAGTGAGATTATGCGTCTGGCAAAATATAATTAATAAGGACTGTTAATTCATCCCGACCTAGGTTTAGTCAATTACTAACCTGAAACATTTTATCTCTTTTCATAGTAACAGTGGACTGACCCATGTCCATACTTAAATACAATATAACTGTTTGGCACTCCATGCCTGACACTATAAGAATACAAGGACACGTCTCTTCAGTTCGACGGTCATACAAGAAAGGGTCCCGTCTCTTGGTCACGGTGCGTGACCTACCAACGCTAACACGTCATAGCGTTCAATAGCCTAATAATACTTTACATTATATTAAATGCTGCAATCCCCAAAACTGCACGCTCTAGCAGACGGCGTCTATAAAAATACCGTAACAAACCTGAAGGTCATTAATAAAGTAAACAATAACCAGAAGGAAGAAATTACGTGACTTGGGGCTTGACATTTAGTCCATTAGAAGAAAGACAACCCGTTTATAAAGTCAGGCAATTCTGCAAAGAAAAGCTAGAACAGTGTGAGCATACAGGGATGACTTTGATATCGGAAGTTCAGAGTGGTTAAAGTGAGCAACAACAGGTATAAACATTACCTTAGATCAGATTCCTGGAATCACAAGTTGGCTCCGCCCTAATAACAACGGTGGCTTTTGTAAATGAAGCACTTTGTGTCTAAAGCACACAGGGACAAGTTTGAGACCTATGCCGACGACACGCCTTAGCGCCGCAATGAATATGCTGTTACTCATGAAGCCACTTTGAACTAGATTGCCCCTGAAATTTTTATCCCTACCTTATGCCAGCTTAGAGACATAAGGTCAAATCTCGTGTGTCTCGGGGTCAGGAGTAAATGACGAAACATAATTCTTTTCACCGCCAAACAATTAAGATGGAATGTTAAGACAAGTCTGAGCCTATCCGATTTAGAAACAGGTTTATTGCTGAGTGCCGTTTTGGCGAGTGGCAGGCGTAATGCTTATGAGAACATCCGATAAAACACACTTACAAGTGAACACACGCATCTCGTAAGCTCGTTCCCAGAAATCATTTTCATCAGGACATATTCGACGTGAACGAAGAAGCTGAAGAGAACGGAATAGAACCTTTACAACTGTCAGAGTTAGATAAGTGTCAAGAAGAAAACTATGGGCTTCGATTGGTTTATAATAGACAGACTTTTTAAGACTAGAGTAGGGCTAAACCTCTAACTTTTTTTATCTTTTGTAAAATTGACTCCAGCATAAGTGTTGGTTTTTTTAAAGTACTTTCAATAAGCAATTTGACAGCAGCCCCTGTGAGCATATTATTTATATTCCATCATCAACAACCTTCGGCTCCAGATGGAGCATAACCCTTCAACAAACTTATGCTAAGTCTTCCTGTCACGTGATATCAGTTCAAGCTCTGCCCGTGGCTTCCCCATCCCTTTAATATCTGTCTCCAGTTGTCTTCTCCATGTGTACTGTACTCTACCTCCTACACCTCACGTACCCTAGAGATTCCACAATAAGGAACGCCTTGTAATGCTATATTTAGAACTGGAATAATGTGTTCTAGAAAAAATATGACCCATGCCAACCCCCCCCCCCCCCCCCAAAAAAAAATCCGTTACACACCCATTTAGGCATAACGGGAATATGTTGTTAGACCTATATTTTCTTGACCATCGGCACACTAGGCGTGATGAGGTCAGCATCATGCTGGCCGCCTTAACCTTCCCAGATTTACTCTGGTACCCAATTCACGAAACTGGGTCGACCCCGGAGTCGTTTGCGGTCTAAAAAATCCCACCTCAACTGGGGATCGAACCATGGACCACTAGGCTAGGAAGCCAGTGCACTAACCACAGCGCTACGGACGGTTCTACCCATGCTAATTGTCATGAAAATAAACGTGTGCATCCACGGCCGTAGATAGGACTTTATTAAGAGGGGGAGGGGGGGGGGGGGGTGAATAAAGAAAAATAATGTTATCACTATTTTGGTACCAGTACTGTATAATCCCCCCCCCCCCTAAAGAAATACCCTAGTCTCAGAAAAGAGCCCTGGAGTCACGGATTGCCTTTCTGGTCTGGGGTATTTCTTTTAGTCCAGAAAGATTACTCTTGGCAGAGTTGTAGATAGATGGGTAAAGACGCTTATATCTCAAGGTAGTTTTCACAAGATATTTCCGAAGTCAAGAACAATGCTGCTTTGGCAAGGCAATTGTTAACTTATGTCGGTCCGTCGCCTCTTGTGAAGAATTAAGCAATGGTTTAGCCCGTTCAAGCCCCCAGCTGGTGTAAATCCAGCGAAATTCCTTGTATAGTTATTTGCTCTATAAATGTATATATATTAAATAGTCTTGCTCATACGTTTGCTTTCATACATATAATAACCGAATCAACTATGATTGTTAGGTTTTAAAATAACATGTAACAAATTTAATAATCAATTAGTTTTAACAGGTTAAAATAGAGATGAAAAGATGGTGAATTTTAGAGTTAAATAAAATTTCTCGTCATTAAGACTCGGTTTTTAGGATTAAAATGTCCGTTTGCTGTTGCCTTTTCCAAGCACTTAGCTGGTATGAGTGAGTCCTGCAGCCTTGGTTTCGTCAATTGTTTTGTGATGATGACACTTCACAGTCTGATAGCTTCATTCCACGAACCATCTGATAGCTTAGTACCACGATCTTTTAGACAAAATATAAAGAACAAATGCCTCTGCTAAGTACATTTGTGGGCTGCAAATTAACAGGCGCATTGACTCGCTGTCCACCCACCAATGTTAGTCTCTCTGAATAATTAAATTCTTTTTTGAGTATACACAACGTAACTCAGGGAAGATGATTAGAAATCACCAATATTCTTCTGGGTATTAAGCTGGGCAGCTATGTGCTTGGACAGCGCGGGGCAATTTCGTGCTTGAATTAAAATTAGCAACTTACATATATCTCACAAAATGATATGATACACTTGAGGCACATGTGATGTAATCATCACTCATCACTGCTCCAGTCGGAGTCTGCGGTCACCGCTGCTGTCGGTTTTCAATACGACTTGCAAGAAACAATCGCCAGCGCTTGCTGTAGTGGTTTATGAATATACTCTTTTCTTATGTTGAGGTTGCCAGCCTCATATATAACCAGTTAGCAATAAAAATATGTCAAATGCACATTTGTAAAATAAATGTTTACACTTAGCCCAAAGTAACTTTTGGGAACACAGTCTCCTGGCACAGTTTAGAATGGACGCTAGCAACTTAGGTTAGATGCTTTCGAATCACTTGGTCTGGAAATTTAATATTCCTCCTATGACGGGTGATCTGATTCCTTAGGACGCCAGTCTTTGTATTTAACAAAATGCGGGTTTACTTTAAGTTTGTAAAGTTGCCCAAATACTTCGAACTGTCACTTATAATTTTGGAATTCTTAGTCCTATGGTTCTCTGGCTCCTGGGAGTTGCTAATTTTATGCAGTCTGATCTGTGACTGAAGGAATATGCCTTCACACTAGGTCAGATGGTCGTCTGTTTAATCTTTCAAGGCTGAAGGCAAAAACAAAAATCAGAAGGGTCACTATAAGAGACTTGTTGTTCGCTGATGATGCTGCAGTCGTCATTCAAAGCCAACAGGAGCTTCAGAACTTGATGAATCGCTTCACTGAAGCATGCAAGGACTTTGGCCTCACAATAAGTCTAAAGAAAACGAATGTGCTGAGTCAGGATGCGGGTGCTGCACCAGTTATCACTATCGATAACTATGAATTGGCAGTGGTGCATCACTTCATATACCTAGGGTCTACCATCAATGACAAACTCTCACTGGATACAGAAATCGACAGCCGCATTGGCAAAGCTGCAGCTACCTTTGCCCGCCTCACATCGCATGTTTGGGGAAACTCCAAACTCACAATGAAGACCAAAGCTGCGGTATATAATGCCTGCGTCACCAACACACTCCTATATGGCAGCGAGACCTGGACGACCTATGCTAAGCAAGAAAGAAGGCTCAATACCTTCCATTTACGGTGTCTACGCCGCATCCTCGGCATCTCGTGGAAAGATAAAGTGACTAATGTCGAGGTGTTGTCACGTGCTGGCCTTCAAAGTATGTATACACTGCTTCGACATCGCAGACTTCGCTGGCTTGGTCATGTTCGCCGCATGGAAGATGGTCGCATCCCAAAAGATATCTTCTACGGACAACTAGCAGATGGCAGGAGAACAGGTGGGCGACCACAGCTGAGATTCAAAGATGTGTGCAAGAGATATATGAGGGCACTGGACATGGATCCAGCAACATGGGAGGATGAAGCTGCCGATCGCACTAAGTGGCGATGCTATTTACGGCGCAAACTCAGATTGGGCGAAGAGAGGCTCACACAACAAGCAGAGGAGGGGAGAAAACGTCGAAAGGAGCACCAGGAAAATAAGCAGCTGAGGGCTGTCAGCTCAGGTGCGCATTCCCATAGTCAGTTATGACTGAAGGGGCTATTATTATTATTATTATTATTATGATCTGTGACTCCAATTTCGCTAGGTTATATCTCTCATTTCCAGTTCAAGTCCCAGATTGTGCTTCCGACGAATTTGCCAATGAGAACCATTGTGTATTCCGGCTTTCGCTTTACACCATTCCAATCTCTTTTGCACTTTGTGGGTAGGGGTGTTAAATCATTACGTTCCCCCGTGTGTTTTAAAATATTACATTTTAAAACTCAGACGCTCGACCTCTTTCTAATAATGCTTTAATACTTCCGCGTGCCTCTGTACAAGCTCACAAACACATCTATGAACTAATTTCCTGTCTAGATGCTTTCCGCTAATATTGACTCGCCAGACAGATTATCTGTAATAATTACACAGGGATAAGCCGGCGGAAGCTATTATCTCATTATCACCTGTGTTTTCGCCCATCCCTCAGACGGCTTTCTCAGACCGACTATATGGCCCTCCTTTCAACGATCGTACGCGACCATCTGTATCAATAGATAGCGTGTCTAACGAAGGTGGCCAGGCGACTTACATGATAAACGTATTACCGCTGACCTGTGTAACCAACCTAGTATTGTTACAGCTCATCTGGTGAAACGTAAACAAGTCTGAATGCGGTCACAGCAAAAAGAATGTATGGGCAATAAATATGCAAAATAATAGGACGATGAGTGATAAAATGAAGAAATGAAGTGATACTGCCGGAGGGGACGAGAGTTATAAAAAGTACACGACTGATTTCGTCACAACTGGTGTATGGATGGCACAGGTTATAGTCAGGCTGTAAAGTACTCTTGTCTAAATAGTGATGTAACAGATCAAGAGCCAATGGTGCCCTCTCGTTCAGGCTACCATATGCTTACACAATAATGTAATTCCAATTTAAAATTCAAACTTGAACAAAAAGAAATTTACAAAGTCCCAAGAGGAGCCGCGCTGGTGTAGTGGTTACCAAACCGCGCTGGCGACCGGATGACTCAGGATCAAACCCGGGCGAGGACATTTGAAGATTTTTCGTCGACAGGGATTTGGACTGGATTAGCTCGAGCCCTGGCGAGAACATTTGAAGGAGTGTCGTCGACCAGGGACTGGCGGCTCCTGAGTCGACCCAGCTCTAATGGGTACCTCCGAAATCGGCGAGTATCTGCCTGAATGGCGAGGGACACCTGTCTCTGGGAAAAAAAGGGATACTCACGTAAAATCAGTCTCAGGTTAGACATACTAACCTGAGTTTTCGCCTCGAGTAATAGCGGGCGCACGAAAAAAAAAGTCCCAAGGTACAATTAATGAATCAATTTATTTATAAGTAATTTTGTTCTTCTTGTCTTCAGAATGAATAAGAATAATTTTTATATGAGATTATATATTACATAATAATTCACAGTTTCCAATTATATCAACACTCATAATTCTTATATCTACAATTAATATAAAATATAATTATGTCTACACTAATAATTACACAATAATTCATAGTTTCAAATTATATCTACACTAATAAAAAAAATACAGAAGGATGTTGAGCAAGTAATGTGGGCCAGACAACGTGATCGGAAAAATATACAGGTATTGGAATATTTCTTCAGTAATATCACGAACTTCTCGCTAAGTTCTGAATCATGTTAGATGAATTAGTGGCGGCCTTCGAAAAATATAATACATGCTACTTAGAGCTCTTCCTCCGCAATATTAGGAGCTTGAATAAAATACTTCTTACCATGAAGACCACAGATAACGAAAGGCCAAGAATATTAGCCGTTAGCATAAATTAGTGCAGAACGCGTTACGTCATTAACAACGGGTGACGTATTAAATATGTAGCGTTCAAAATAAGTTAAAACCCATGCAAAAACATGATTTAACACAGAGAGACATATTACCGCAAAATTAACTGGTAATAGCCTATGTGTGTTCATGATACAAAATACATTAATATTCTTTCTTTAACAATAATAGTCTAGACAAATTAGTGATGGAAGGTATGGTCCCTGGAAAAAGGGGAAGGTGTCGACCTAGACGACGGTGAATCCAGGACATCACAGAGAGTCTGAACTTGTCTTTGGCTGATGCAGGTCGACTTGCCCAGAATCGTGATGCGTTCAGAGCAGCTGTAATAGAGACAACGTTCTGGAGAGAATACGTCACATCATGATGATGAATAAAGTGTCTCTGGAATAACAGATTTCCTGCAAAATGTACTGTGATTCTATACAGTTTCATCATTGACAACTCGCACTTAAATTGCAACAATAGTTCATGTGGTGTTGAACTTATCTTAACAGTCTCTTGGGCTGCCAGACTGCAATGTCCCAGACCAGAGTTGATAGGGTTACACACGATGATGAAACTCTTCACTGATGTTCCTCAAATACTAGAGTTAACAGTGAATATGAGTGGTCCCACTGCAGTGCTCCTTGACAATTAGGCAGGATAACACTAGGAGTTTCCACTACAGAGTTCCTTGATGTCGATCTAGTTTGATCTTATGACATGAACCGAATTGAACCTGAAACAATACAGAGCCCATGGATAGCATCTTCTTATGATATCCACATGTCTACTGTGGTGGGTGTGAGTGTCTCTGAGGATGCATGTGTATGAATGCACACATGTGATTGTTACACGTACAGTTTGACAGATGTCTACTGTGCAATTCCAGAACTACTTACATAATATACTATAACACATTATTATTTACATTCAAGATAGGCTCACTTAGTCCCTTCCACTTCTTCTTCCTGTCACTTCTAATACTTATATAGTGATCCTCAACTGTGGGTATCTGGTTTGGTTTCCTTCCTTCCATTCATCAACATATGTCTTTCAAATATTCATCCATTGACTTAGTAATCATGTAGTTTCACAATAACATATCCTAAAACAAATATTTGCATTATATATACAAATATATTTACAGTAATCCAACTTACCCTCTAGCCCTTCAGAAATTACACAACTGAACAATTGACTTGGTCAAGGCAGGCTGCCACAATACACAACAAGTGAAAGAAGTCGTGACTGGCTCTTTCCTCTGTCCGTCATGCAAACACTGATTTCGTGTGTGTCCACATTCAAATTTAGCTTAAATAGCATTGCATCTGGCGTAAGTTAGAAATGTGCCGTCACCAGAACTAGGTGTGAGATTTTACTTGGCTGCACTGGTACGTTTTTGGTCATCTGTGCTTTACATTCCCCACGGTTCTTCGTCGTGCTCATCTCCTACGCCAGCTATCATTTCCATCCTTATTTCTTTTTATCAAGCTGAAGTGTAGCTTTCTTTCCATACCTTGTTTATCCAAATCTGTTCAGCTTTCGATTTGCTATGCTTTGCAAAAGTGAACTTTAGCCCTATTTGCTAACAACTTGACACACTTACTTGCTATTATCTTCGAAAATACAGCACGCATTACACTTTCTAATATATCCACATATACGTTGTCTCCTCCTTGAATAAAAGGATTAAGTAGAATTTCACTATGTCCATCAATTTTCTTATACTTCCCCTGAAACAATGTCGTCCTAACACAGATGCTTTCGCTGCCATATTTCCTTTGTACGTGAAGCATTGCGTTGTCGGCGATTGCACAAAATGCGCGAATCTGATTGGACGCTATTTCAGAAACACTACTAGGCGATTCCACGGATGTGTTCTCATTCTTCGACATAAACACAGCCAGTTCTGTGGGAACTCCGTCACACAAAAGCCAAGAATTCTATAGGGACTCTACCATACAAATAAAGTCTAAGAATTCTATGTCGACTCAATCATACAATCCCCTGAATTCTATATGGACAATCATACAAACCCGTGAATTCTATACGCTCAATCATACAAGCACGATAATTCTGTATGAACCCAATCATACAAATCTGTGAATTTTGTATGAACACAAACTCGTGAATTCTATTTGGACTCAATCATTCAAGCATGACAATTCTATTTGGACTCAATCATACAAGCATGACAACTATATATGGACTCCATCATACAAGCATGACAATTCTATTTGGACTCAATCATACAAGCATGACAATTCTATTTGGACTAAATCATACAAGCATGACAATTCTATTTGGACTCAATCATACAAGCATGTCAATTCTATATGGACTCAATCATACAAGCATGACAATTCTATATGGACTCAATCATACAAGCATGACAATTCTATTTGAACTCAATCATTCAAGCATGACAATTCTATATGGACGCAATCATACAAGCATGACAATTCTATTTGGACTCAATCATACAAGCATGACAATTCTATTTGGACTCAATCATACAAGCATGACAATTCTATTTGGACTCAATCATACAAGCATGACAATTCTATCAGACTCTATCCAACAAGCCCTACAAGAACCGTAATGCCACATGCGTTAGAGATTTTATATTTAGTTCCGGGGTAGAAAAAAACGTTCAATAACACAGCATTTGATCTTTACAAGAAACTAGTTTGTGTGGCCCCGGCAGGTATGTATAACATTTATGTGCTGGGAGACTGGCGAGGTAATTGGCAGACAGTTTTTAGAGAAAATTGTTACTAGACAGTCAGAACTGGGTAGCAACAGGTCTAAAACGCTGGGAAAACTGGCATTGATTTGTCTTCCTGTAAGCTTCTAGCTTCCAGAAGTATTCAGCCATTCCGATTTTGAGTATCGATCTCACTAGAATTAACATGGCCAAAGCTAAGTGGTATCGCTGTTCTCGTAATGGAAATCCATAGTATCGTCCTCTGAGGGCTAATTCAAAGTTGCTGTTTACAGTGTTTGACGATACATTTATGGCGTTTATAATTCATGTAATTTTTTTTTATTCTACGTTTATACTCTGCTGGGAAATTATGGTCGATTATTAAGAAAAAATAAATAAACTGAAACACGCGAAGTCAGGTCTGTTAGTGCCTTCAAACGTGTTGACACACAAATCACAATATCATTATTGATTCCCAGTGGAGCACGGGAGTTCAACAAACTTACGTCCCTCCTTCCTGTCCTGCACCAGCTGGTTCAAGTCAGTCTATATCTCCTTTATCCCTCTCATGTCTGTCTCTCACTCCCCACGCGATGCCTTTTTTTTTATCTCGCTCACCCTGTGGGTTTTAGAAATTACATTCCAGAACAAAGACTATGCTGTAATGCTATTAACTGGCTTCTCACTGTTTGTTCTATCAAAACTCCATTGATCTCCTGTTTGTTCCTTTAAAACTCCATTGATCTCCTGTTTGTTCTATTAAAACTCCATTGATCTCCTGTTTGTTCTATTAAAACTCCATTGATCTCCTGTTTGTTCTATCAAAACTCCATTGATCTCCTGTTTGTTCTATCAAAACTCCATTGATCTCCAGTTTGTTCTATCAAAACTCCATTGATCTCCTGTTTGTTCTATCAAAACTCCATTGATCTCCTGTTTGATTAGTTAATTGTCTGGTTCTTGGCTATAATATAATACGGGTAATAATCACTGATGTTACAATATAATGCACGTAATAACCACTGACGTAATAATATAACACGAGCGATAATCACTGATGTTATAATATAATACACGTGATAATCACCGATACTATAACACGAGCAACAATCACTGATGTCATAAAGTAATACACGTAATAACCACTGATGTTATAATATAGAATGTGTTTATAATCACTGATGTAATTTTTATGAGTTTTTAATATTCCTGTATTTTTTTCCATATAGTAGGGAAATTATGTTGCATACACACAAACATAGACTCACACACACAGATAGAGAGAGGGAAACAGAGAGAGAGAGAGAGAGAGAGAGAGAGAGAGAGAGAGAAGACGGCGATTATGAGAATATATGCGACAAGCAATAGACAGTTGGCTCTAGGAGGAGTATCCTTACAATATGTGAACTGTGACATACATCTTGCCATAAACATAGTCACAATTGGGGACAAAAACAATGTAAATAGTGAGATGATGATAGGATATATACTACTGGACAAAAGTTAAGGGCCGCCATTCAGTTTAGACAAGGTTTATATAATTGATTGGCAAACTGTAAAGACAAGTGAAAATGTCATTAAAACTGAGCTCAGAGAAATGTGTATAAATTTCTGTGTGCACTAGGTTAATTTTTTTTAAATGTCCATAAACTGGGTCACTTTAACCCGCACTTGAAAATTGCCATTGTTGCTGCAAAAACCCGTGGTTTTTGCAACACGCCCCACTAGTTCTAAAGGTGAAAAAGTGAGTTGAATTTGAATGCACGTGGAAAATGATCATCGGTAAAGAGTGTTCACCGTTGGTATGCAATAAATCAGTATGACAAGTGGTCGACATGATCACTGCATTAGCCATGCCACCAAGGAGAAGTCTCAGCACTGTAGACCGTGGTCGAGCCATGGCATGGATTCAGGATGGTCAATCTGTTCGTCATGTTGCAAGACGTTTAGCAGTGTCCCACTCTACCATTCATAGACTTCTTGAGAGATTTCAAGCTACCGGACATTTGGAAAATCGACCCTGCTCACGAAGAATTATATAAACCTTGTCTAAACTGAATGGCGGCCCTTAACTTTTGTCCAGTAGTATAGTAAGTGTTATCACACTGATGTCAAATCTACAGTGTCCATAAGTCTTTCAAATTGAGTCACTTGACAGTTAGATGTATTTATTAATGCTAGATGAAATAAAATAAACACGTAATATATATTAACACAGATAAAGAGCAAAATTAAAGCAAAAAAACTACAAAACTGAAAAGAATGAATCAATACAAGAAATTTAACAATCAACGAAAATCAAAAGCGGAACTTTAAATTAAAAAACAAGAAGTCCTGCCATAAAACTCCCCACTGAAACAATCGGGAAGGCTATGAACACTAGTCCGAATGGCGTCCATTAGCATGGATGAAAGTCACGTCATAAAAAATACATAAATAGGACACGAAACGAAACACAAAACTTAATAAAAGAAAGATCGTGAAAAAGCGACGGATGAAAACAAAGAAGTCTGAAATACAAGAAAGGCAATGAATAACAGAGTCAAGCAAAATGATGTTGGATATTAAGACCATTAGGAGAAAGGCAAACCATTTCGAAAATGAGACAATTCTCTAGAAAAAATCGAGTACGGTCATCGCATAAGCAACAGCGTAAACCGGTTACCTGGATGTCAAGGGGACCTGAATGGTCTGGACTATTGAAATGAAGGGCCAAAGTTTCTGTTCTCTGTGATAAATATCATTTAAGTGCTCACGGAATCTATCGGCCATACGTCTGCCAGTTTCACCAATATAGGTAATGCATCTTTTACAGATAATGGCATAAATAAGATTCCTATATGTAAATGTAAATGACTCTCTAATAATAAAATTGCCCTTCAGAAATGGAAGAGTCTGAGTCAGGAGCACATGCGCACACGTACGATATCTGGGGCGGTGGCAGGCATGTGTACCAAAATATGGAGGGCTAGTATTCATCACACGGCTGTGTACGAGAATGGCCTTGAAATTCGTATCCCTGCGATATGCCACCAGAGGGGGATCCCGGAACAATTCACGGGTAACAGGATCAGAGTTGAGAATAGGCAGATGACCGAATGGAATTCTTTTCACCGCCAGACAGTGAGGATGGAAAGTTAGAACCAGTTTGAGTCTGTCAGATTTGGCAGAAGGTTTAGTTAGTGAGTGCCATCTGACGAGTGACGTGTGTGATGCCATTAAGAGCATCAGATAAAACACGTTTTTGATAAAGACGTCGGTGAAAAAACTCAAGCATCTCTAGAGCTCGTTCATGGAAATCATTGTCATCGTTACATAACCGACGCAAGCGAAGAAGTTGAGAAAAGGGAATGGAATTTGTACAAGGCGACTAAGAGGATTTGTGAATGTGGCTGGCAACTTGATCTTGTCAAACACGTTGCTACAGAAACCACCGATGAAAGATTGTATGTATGCTGGGACTGCAGACTTCCTGCAAGGTGACCAGCTACTGTGGTTGCTCGATGCGCGATGACGGGGAAAAGGAAAATGATGAATGAGCAGAAAGATAAAAAGTCAAACAAATCAATCGTGGCATCCCAGTTGACCAGAGATCGACTATCAACCAACGCGAGCTTCGTGGCGTATTGATCAACTGATATAATTGTTGTTGTTGTTATTGATCCAGCGACGCTTGGGCTCTAGCCCTTCAACCCAATGCCATGTAGTGATATCTGAATGTTTCCGTAAGTTGTTTTGTTTCTCCGTACAGGGTGTTCCACTTATCTGGCCTCGGAGGAAGGAGTATTTTCCTAACATCATCGAGTGCCGGGCACTCAAACAGGTGGTGGTCAACAGTTTCGTAGGGGTAGTTACACAGCTGGCAATCTGGAGTGTGTTGTGGTTGGACTCTAAAGTCTGTTTTACAAACAGGGGGTGTGACGTATTGGTGTTGCGGGTTCACCCCTAGGCCTAGTGAATTTAGTTTTCATGAAAGGAGCAACCATTTTGGTGTCAGTCTCTTATCATAGCAAAAGCTCTCATACCCTAAGATCGTTGTGTGTTGGTAGTGCTGGTAACTGAGGATGTAAACCCCAAGACTAAACACAATGGATCTGGAGGAGCGAACCTCGATAAATAAAACCGGTGCACTACACCGTACACACACTCTGTGGGTAGGAAAGTGCCATATGCATACTGAACAAGTCTCAGGAGTGGGAACTAGTATGAACTACTTCCTGAAGACCGGAACCCATCCTAAAGGTACAGACACTTAGGTCGTGACGATCATATTGCCTTCAACTTTTTTGTCATATGCCTAGAGCCTCAGAGAACCAGCAGGCAATTTGGTGGCGGGGAATGAGCACTGTGAACCCTACCTTGGCTACGTATCTCCGGAAGACGCAGAAACACCCCCTTTATCTCCCCTAGATGCAAGGAGGCATATCTGGAGTCATCTTTATATGACCACCAGCTATGGACAGTGCTACACTATAGATATGTGGAAGTGAACCTCTGTCCGTAAGGCCAATTACACCCTCGTTGACTCTATAAATCCTCCACACACTTCCAGGGATTCCCTCTGTGATAAAACTTGTTGAGAACCCAGCATTGAAAACTAAACTTGAAGAAGTCACTTGAGCCCCAGCTGTGATTCTTTGGCTTTGGCCTGGTGGACTGCATACAGGAGGATCTCACTATTTACCCAGTGATAGGCTGGGGCAGCTGAGAAGTGGCTCTGACAATTCCTTGGGATAGCCCAGAACCAGAGCACAGTATTTTAGCTCTGCATAGTTTAAGAGCCCCTTGGATGGCGTGGAATGCATAGTATGCTACGCGCGTCTTACTCCTAGCTTGGGACCAGATGTGACGATCTTTTAAATGCCAGCCAAGCTGGAGAAACTGGAATTCGTGACTTCAACTCAACCGTTTCGGATTGGTAGAAAAGCCTAGATCTACAGTGTAGATAATACCAACGAGTCTTCAACTTGATATTGGCTGCTAAAGAGCGAGAAGCTCAGCAGCCTTAGTTAAACAACAACAACAACAACAACAGTCTCCCATAGAGCTGGCACAATACACTTCCGGCTTGGTGGGTAGGAAATCTACAGGCATCCCAGGATCACAATGATGATGGAAAAGCCAAAATCAACTGATATGATAAAACAGGGTAGCAGGCATTAGCTAAATTATGACACAAAGAACTTTGAGACATTTTGTTTTTCAATACAGCAGCAAAGTTTAGATCTTTTTTTTAAAGCCGGACGTTTAATGATCCATGGACATTTAAGGACGACATCAAGGCAGTGAAATTGGTACAGTTTCGTCACTTGAGGTTAAATCTCTTTTAACATTATTGTAGACAGGAGAATCAGCATTCATTATATGATTAAGTGAACACAAATTGGCAGTCATTACAGGGCAGGAATATGAGTATATCCTAACGCGAGACTTTCAAAGACAGCGACAGAAAACAAGGTCATTCAGACTTCATCACGTCTGCACATTGCACTACAATGATATCATTGAGGTTTTCCCAGAAAATGTAGACTCCAGCTAGACGGAGAGACAGAACCTGAAAATGAGAGATCACAATTTTAATTTTTCAGCTGCAAAATTTCACGAATACAGCAACTGGTCACTTATTATTCCCCCCGCTAAGGGGGGTGGGGGGGGGGGAATTATGTAGTTTGGAGGACTATCTTCATTGCACACGGACAACTCCATCAGTGCTCCGATCTCGTTCCTTAGATCACACAAGGAGGATCTCAGTACAGTGCACGAACTACGTGGCACCAGCGAGGATCCTTGGGAGATAAAATACCAAGAAAGTATGACCTGTAAAATACGCGACATCAAATATCAAGAAAGTATGAGCTGTAAAATACGCGACATCAAATATCAAGAAAGCATGAGCTGTAAAATACGCAACATCAAATATCAAGAAAGCATGAGCTGTAAAATACGTGACATCAAATATCAAGAAAGCATGAGCTGTAAAATACGTGACATCAAATATCAAGAAAGCATGAGCTGTAAAATACGTGACATCAAAGATCAAGAAAGCATGAGCTGTAAAATACGTGACATCAAATATCAAGAAAGCATGAGCTGTAAAATACGTGACATCAAATATCAAGAAAGCATGACCTGTAAAATACGTGACATCAAATATCAATGATTGTTTTTTCATCAATTAATTGACGCATCTGTTGACAAAGAAATTTCTCCAGTAAGCCAAAAATAGAATTATTTGATTTCTTCCAGAACGTTGGATATTATCTTTCAGAAATGAAAACCTTCCAAACATCGTGATTTTGGTGGTCACGTCAACAGAAGCCAATAGAAGACAGTAGTTTTGTGTTTGCTTCTTCCTCTTCTACTTCTTCACGCTTCCCTTTTGTTTGTTTGTTTGTTTGTTTGTCTGTTTGTTTGTTTGTTTGTTTGTTTGTGTTTTGTTGCGTCTTTCGAGCTTTAAACTTCAGAAAAAACGCCTACAGCTTCTTGCAGACACAATATAGGAAATAAATCTGTTCAAAATGTCATTTTTCACATGCCTTCTATTTCTACTAACAGAATGAGAAGCCAAAACTGGTTCACTAACTGTTGTAGTGGTCAGTCTATTGCCTGATGTGGTCAGTCTATTGCCTGATGGGGTCAGTCTATTGCATGATGGGGTCAGTCTATTGCCTGATGGGGTCAGTCTATTACCTGATGTGGTCAGTCTATTACCTGATGTGGTCAGTCTATTGCCTGGTGTGGTCAGTCTATTATCTGATGTGATTGCGATAAGGTTTCCGTTTGGAAAAATAAAACCCTTTCAGCACCAATAAGTCAATATGGGAACGGCATATCTACAATAGCAACTACATGTGAGAACACCATAGTCACAACAATAACTACATGTGAACAGACCATAGTCACAACAACAAAGACATGTGAGAACACCATAGTCACAACAATAACTACATGTGAGAACACCATAGTCACAACAATAACTGCATGTGAGAACACCATAGTCACAACAACTTGTGAGAACACCATAGTCACAACAATAACTACATGTAAGAACACCATAGTCAAAACAACAATTACATGTGAGAACACCATAGTCACAACAACAACTACACGTGAGAACACCACAGAACGTTGTTGTCCCAACAACAACTACATGTGAGAACACCATAGTCACAACAATAGCTAAATGTGAGAACACAATAGAACGTTTTTGTCACAACAACAACTACATGTGAGAACACCATAGTCACAACAACAGCTAAATGTGAGAACACCATAGTCACAAAAACAACTACATGTGAGAACACCACAGTCACAACAACAACTACATGTGAGAACACCATAGTCACAACAACAGCTAAATGTGAGAACACCATAGTCACAACAACAGCCACATGTGAGAACACCGTAGTCACAACAACAACTACATGTGAGAACACCATTGTTGCGTTCAATTCTGTTATCTTAATGATTGAAATTGATGATAGCTGTGGTAAAGTGGGATGTTATAAATATTTATAGGGGACTTAGTGTACTGACTGAGATCAGCTGTGAAGGTATCTGTATCTATTAAGTATGGTGTATTACAGATGACCTTACTTGCTACCACATTTATACCTCAGTCAGAATTATTCTGGAATATTGTGATGACTACGTTAAATGTCTAGGGTTATGAAAATGATAATGTGTAAGTCACAACAACAACAGACAGATAAACAATTTAATTTATTCTACAACACTTTACAACACTGTGACACTCACACACATATAACACTCTATAAGACTATCTTAAATGAGTCAAGTGTTTAAGTTTAAAAATATATGTATTAATTCTTGTCAATAATGGATATCCTGATTCAACTACACAGTGAACCAGGAATCACAATCAAATGTAATTACAAGTATTATTTACACAGTTTATATATACGAACTTTGTATTGACATAGTTTATTATTATTATTATTATTCTATGTGTGTAATTTGTGCAGTAGTAATATGAGGTAATACTGGTTTTGTTCAAGCTTGGTTGTTGTTTTTCATCATGACTTCAAGTGTTTGATTATCGGGGAAATAGTATTGGGAAAACTTCACAGTTCCTGTCATTTGAGCCAATTAATTGTCCCTCTGTGTTTTTTAAAAAATGTCAATTTTTGAGGGGGCACATAATGTTGAGCTACTCTGGCCACAGCAGCTTAACTTTCGTGATGGCGGCAGGAAAAGACTCCTCTGCTCGATTGCTTCACTGTGTTCTGGAGACACCTCACTGGTCGCTATCTGGACCAAGGAGTATGCTGTCAGCCTCTGGATTCAGCAAAACTCAGACCAGGTGCTGCTTCAATAACTAGGACCACAGTCCCTGAAACAAGAAGGTTGTACCTCCTACTTCATAACTAATTTATAATCTATTTCCACACTGAACGCAATACAGAACAAACACTGAGTTCAGAGCGGTAGGCCAACTGCCAGCTTCATCTGAAACAATTTACACCAGTATACTCCTCCTAAATGGTTACTACGCCTCTGCAATTCCAGCATTAGTTCCTTCTAGTCAATATGATAGGTGTCAGTGTACTATTTGGCAATTCCATGCAGTTTTCTTTTCTCCGACACCTCCTGTTCAGGTTGGAGCAATATTTAGGCTTTGCCTCATGTTGGCTACTGAACCACACACATATACAGACATAAATTATCAATTTACATTCAATTTTCATTAAAAAGATATCGAATATATCAAGCTTACCACAATTCATGGAAATAATACACAGATACGTTGACTGGCGATGAATAATGGCACAAATTCCGATCTGCCTCTATCCCAGACTTTTATTTAGAGAAATATGATCTGGCTCTCAACGCACTGTTTCTTAGTAAGTTTATTTTAACATGTGGCACTGACCTGACGCTCCTAATTGACTATATTGGCGGGTCTACCCAATCGGGCCATGTTTACACAGCTTTTCAAAAAAAGTACCCCTACTCACGTTTCCCTAACAACAAAAAATTAGTATTTATAGTCCGACTAATCGTGTTTAGCCTTACATTTATTTCTATCCAATCAAATAGGATTTTACATGGTGGCCCATTTCCCGTACAATGGTGGTTTCAAAACCTGCCACTGCGCAATTCTGATTTTGGTGTTGTCTGACAGCACCACCATTTTATTTTGGCTATAATTTGTTAATTCCTAGACTATTTGCGTAACGTTTAACATATTCTTTGTCAGCAAGTCCTAAGGAACCCAATTATATAAATTTAAGGGAGCTAGGTGGCTGCGTTCAAAATGTGCATTTTCTTCTACCTCCTGTTCACTTCGATACGATGTGGTGTCTGGGTACTGTCAGGCTTTCAAACGTAAACCAGTATAATGTCATGTTTCCCAATAAGAATTTTTCAGGTTTTTAAACCTAACTCTCGTATGGGTAGTGTTTTTTATCACTGTCTATCTGAAAAAAGTTAGTGCTTCTGGCCTTACGCGGGGGGAGGGGTGGCATTAATTGTATTTCGCGAGACGCGTGTTAGCGTTGCATGCGTTCCTGCTTTCAGCCCTCCCTTCTCTCTATCCTAAGTTCATCTGTCTTTTCATCACGCCGTGTATAAAATTAAATTAATGGAAGTATTAATTTAGGTCATTACGCGGTGTGCCTAGCTCAAGGTTTTCTTAGAAATGCAGTACACGTTTTATTGTGTTGTGGAAACGCGTGTATGCTGCAGTAGGCTTTACTATCAACGTGGAAGCGTGAGAATATGCAGACGAAGCATAAAACAGGGGTTTTTATTGTTCAATTAGCATGACGTTCTATTAACACAGGCGTACGCTATTGGAAAGCACGGGTCTTTAACCATTTCTCTTTCCTTTTATTGAATTTATGTGTTAGGCTTTACATTTACCTTTTAATTTATATATGTGTATTTAGAATGTCTCACGACAAATTCTCCCCTCTTAAAACAGACGTTATATGTCAGTCTATAATTCTATATACACATAGAGAAATTTATGTCTATGCCTGGTGATTTCTTTGATTTTCATCGCACGGATGGCGGCTTAGAAAATCTGCATCAACGTTTCTCTGATTTCATTTTGATCATGGATTAATGCAGGTGGGTCAATTCAAAGTAAGCACTACTGACGAAGATTGCCTCAAACCTCTGCAATCCAAGAATCCATTTCAGATATGTTACTGTACAGCTGCAAGTGTTACGGCTTGTCTTATTGCTGCTTAGCAATCAGTATTCACCATTTCTTTTCTCTGAGTCTGCTCAACGACATGTCCCGAGAATATTAGATGTTCCTCAATTTGTACGTTATGAGGAGTTGATCTATATGGTGATATCTGAGTTGTGGAGTGGATCCAATAATTTCCTGATCAGCCTTAATAAACACTCGGACTATCCTCAATTCAAAAAGCAACAATGGAGACACTCTGCTCCTCCGAAATGTTCACAGCCAACAATTGGTCTGATCTCAGGCGTGATTGAATGTGGAAACACCCTTGTAATAATATATTTATAATGTTCTATAATGTGCCACTCAAATGGAGGCCATATTCATCAACTATAGTTCCGCCTACCGACAATCTGGTGAATTAAGATAATATGTGGGGAAATGAGTTTCTGCATCAGAAATCAATTCGCCCTTAGCATTGCTATAAGATGTGTGGGTTATCTCCATCCAGGGTCCGATCAATACTTTCCCTTGGACGGTGTAGGGTCGGGTGACTACCAATGTCACCAGTGCCCTTTTAATGCTAAGTTAATAGCCATAGTGTGAAGCGCTGTGAGCATTTTCCGAATTGCTCACTCGTCCACTGCCCACTGTTCTTCTGTTAACAATTTGTTTCGGTTTTAACTTAGGCGGATCATCTTCAATGTCAATGTCAGCCAGCTCCCTAACAGCGGCTTCAAACTGTTCCTGGGTTGACTGGTCTGAGTTTCTATTTTCTCTGGATGCCCTTCTCAGAGTTGCGAATCTAAATATTTTTGGTGAACACTGTTGGGGGGAAGGTGGATACCTATCCTCTATGTCAACCTTATTATTGTTATTTTCCTTGTTATTGTTAGGCCCATATGTTTCAGAATGCTTGGCTGGCATCTGATTATGATTTTCCCAACTTGGGGACTGTACCTTGCTACATTTTTCACAGGCCCCCACAAATTGTGCAATATCAGCAGCTACTTGGGGCCAGTAGAATTTTTCTGATGTCCTTTGACGGGTAGTCCCATTTCTCTGGTGTCCACCGTCTGGTACAACATGAGCTTGTGCCATCACTTCTTCTCTGTAGGGGGTTGGTAATACCAATTGTCCCTGTTCTTTGGATCCTGCTCTAGCTTTCCTGAAAAGCAGTCCTTCCTTCAAATAAAATTGTCCTTTCTTAGGGTGTGCATGGCTTGTTGGCAATTTACCAAAGCAAGGTTTTAATGTTTTATCTTTTGCCTGGGCCTTTCTCATCTGCTTATGAGAATAAACTAGTGGTGGTTCCTCCTCCTTTCTACTAGGGGTCGACCTGACCTGAAGCGTGGCCATTACCACAGGTTTTACAGGGCTTCCTAGAAAAACATATTTGCTTCCTAACACCAGCGGGTAATTAGGGTCGTCACACACGGCTGCTCTAATCACTCCTTCCACGTACCTTGTCTCTACATTGATCTCGGCTACGGGAAGTGTCATGGTGGATATTCCCTTTACGGCCCCTTGTATCTCCACTTTCTCTGTGGTATACTGTTCAGGGTGCACTAGGGTTGCACTCACAACTGAGTCATATTCTAAACCTGAATCGTAAAGGCACCTAACCTTGGCCCCATTACATGTCACTTCTTCACAGATGGGGGGATGTTGAAGATTTATATGATTCTCTGTCAGTTTCTTCTTCCCCTTGTCCACTGTTATCATGCATGCCGCGTGATATGGAGGAACTTTCCTACCACATTCACTAGTATTATGATTATGCATCCTGCATATTTGACAATATTTTCCTTCCTGTCTGAAGGGTTTCCTGTTATCATATTTCCTTTCATTGAATTGTGGGGTTTTATTTTTATAGTCATTTCGTGGCCTATCAAACTGGTGCTTACCTTTGTTTTGATCTCTATGATCAAATTCATTAAAGTTTTGTGGTGCCTGATAATTGTCTACCTGTTTCTTTTTGTTACCTGATACCTCTGCTTGAGCTGCCTGATACCTTTCAGCAACATTTAGTAACTCACCCAGTCTCTCTGCACCTTGTTCCATGAGAAACTTTCTCAGGTCTGGAGCCATGGACTCTCTTAATTGTTCTATAAGGATCATTTCCTTAAGATCTTGGGTTTTCCCCAGAGAAGTCCATTTCTCCAAGTATGTCTCTAACCGTGCAGAGAACTGGTGATAGGTTTCACCTGACAGTAGTTTAGCATTCCTAAATTTTCTTCTATAAAATTCTGCGTTCTTTTCATATCTTAACAAAAGAGCCTGCTTTAGCATGTCATAATTTTCTTGATCACCTCTGCTCATTTTAGCAAAAACTTCATAAGCTGCCCCACGAAGCCCTTGAGATAACTTTAAGCTCCACCTTTCTCTCTCTAACCCATACGTGGTAGCTAATAGTTCATATCTATTTAGATAGCTCTCAATATCATCTTCTTTCTCAACAAAATGATCTAAATGAAAATTCATAGCTGAGGTTGAGGCTCCCTGACTAGCAACAGCATCGGAGGTAAAGGGACTGGCACCATTTTCAGGAGCATGGCCTTGAAACTCAAACTCCCTTAGTCGTAACTCATGTTCCCTTTGTAATCTCTTCTCCTCCTTTTCTGCTTCCCTCTCTGCAGCTAAACTCTTTTCTTCTCTTTCTGCCTCCCTCTCTGCAGCTAATCTCTTTTCTTCTCTTTCTGCCTTTTGTTCTTCTAATTGGAGCCTCTTAATCTCCCTATCTGCCTCCAATGCCTTAGCCTCAGCCTCAGTCTGCAACCTCTTAGCCTCAGCCTCAATCTGCAACCTCTTAATTTCTTTTTCAGCCTCTAACTTTCTTTCAGCCTCCAACCTTCTTTCCTCCCGTTCAATATATTTGTCACATTCGGCAGTGACATAAGCAATCATAATTTGCCCGTCCATTCCTAACTCTTTCGCAGTCTGCACAGCAGCAGATCGAAATTTGGCCAGGTCCGCCATTTTCTAACAGGTAAATGTATATAATGTCTAACTAAACAATACAATCTGTAATTACTTATCCAAGGACACCACAGGCACTGAGAGCTCAACCTTATTTAATTCCACCCAAGGATACCTTTTAAATTTGTATTATTCCCTGAAGTGAATTACCCCAAATATTTATAATAGGGAAAGATTCAAAATCCCGGACAGGACCCCAATATATGTGGTAAAGTGGGATGTTATAAATATTTATAGGGGACTTAGTGTACTGACTGAGATCAGCTGTGAAGGTATCTGTATCTAATAAGTATGGTGTATTACAGATGACCTTACTTGCTACCACATTTATACCTCAGTCAGAATTATTCTGGAATATTGTGATGACTACGTTAAATGTCTAGGGTTATGAAAATGATAATGTGTAAGTCACAACAACAACAGACAGATAAACAATTTAATTTATTCTACAACACTTTACAACACTGTGACACTCACACACATATAACACTCTATAAGACTATCTTAAATGAGTCAAGTGTTTAAGTTTAAAAATATATGTATTAATTCTTGTCAATAATGGATATCCTGATTCAACTACACAGTGAACCAGGAATCACAATCAAATGTAATTACAAGTATTATTTACACAGTTTATATATACGAACTTTGTATTGACATAGTTTATTATTATTATTATTATTCTATGTGTGTAATTTGTGCAGTAGTAATATGAGGTAATACTGGTTTTGTTCAAGCTTGGTTGTTGTTTTTCATCATGACTTCAAGTGTTTGATTATCGGGGAAATAGTATTAGGAAAACTTCACAGTTCCTGTCATTTGAGCCAATTAATTGTCCCTCTGTGTTTTTAAAAAATGTCAATTTTTGAGGGGGCACATAATGTTGAGCTACTCTGGCCACAGAAGCTTATCTTTCGTGATGGCGGCAGGAAAAGACTCCTCTGCTCGATTGCTTCACTGTGTTCTGGAGACACCTCACTGGTCGCTATCTGGACCAAGGAGTATGCTGTCAGCCTCTGGATTCAGCAAAACTCAGACCAGGTGCTGCTTCAATAACTAGGACCACAGTCCATGAAACAAGAAGGTTGTACCTCCTACTTCATAACTAATTTATAATCTATTTCCACACTGAACGCAATACAGAACAAACACTGAGTTCAGAGCGGTAGGCCAACTGCCAGCTTCATCTGAAACAATTTACACCAGTATACTCCTCCTAAATGGTTACTACGCCTCTGCAATTCCAGCATTAGTTCCTTCTAGTCAATATGATAGGTGTCAGTGTACTATTTGGCAATTCCATGCAGTTTTCTTTTCTCCGACACCTCCTGTTCAGGTTGGAGCAATATTTAGGCTTTGCCTCATGTTGGCTACTGAACCACACACATATACAGACATAAATTATCAATTTACATTCAATTTTCATTAAAAAGATATCGAATATATCAAGCTTACCACAATTCATGGAAATAATACACAGATACGTTGACTGGCGATGAATAATGGCACAAATTCCGATCTGCCTCTGTCCCAGACTTTTATTTAGAGAAATATGATCTGGCTCTCAACGAACTGTTTCTTAGTAAGTTTATTTTAACATGTGGCACTGACCTGACGCTCCTAATTGACTATATTGGCGGGTCTACCCAATCGGGCCATGTTTACACAGCTTTTCAAAAAAAGTACCCCTACTCACGTTTCCCTAACAACAAAAAATTAGTATTTATAGTCCGACTAATCGTGTTTAGCCTTACATTTATTTCTATCCAATCAAATAGGATTTTACATGGTGGCCCATTTCCCGTACAATGGTGATTTCAAAACCTGCCACTGCGCAATTCTGAAGTCGGTGTTGTCTGACAGCACCACCATTTTATTTTGGCTATAATTTGTTAATTCCTAGACTATTTGCGTAACGTTTAACATATTCTTTGTCAGCAAGTCCTAAGGAACCCAATTATATAAATTTAAGGGAGCTAGGTGGCTGCGTTCAAAATGTGCATTTTCTTCTACCTCCTACCACCTCTCTCACTTCGATACGATGTGGTGTCTGGGTACTGTCAGGCTTTCAAACGTAAACCAGTATAATGTCATGTTTCCCAATAAGCATTTTTCAGGTTTTTTAAACCTAACTCTCGTATGGGTAGTGTTTTTTATCACTGTCTATCTGAAAAAAGTTAGTGCTTCTGGCCTTACGCGGGGGGAGGGGTGGCATTAATTGTATTTCGCGAGACGCGTGTTAGCGTTGCATGCGTTCCTGCTTTCAGCCCTCCCTTCTCTCTATCCTAAGTTCATCTGTCTTTTCATCACGCCGTGTATAAAATTAAATTAATGGAAGTATTAATTTAGGTCATTACGCGGTGTGCCTAGCTCAAGGTTTTCTTAGAAATGCAGTACACGTTTTATTGTGTTGTGGAAACGCGTGTATGCTGCAGTAGGCTTTACTATCAACGTGGAAGCGTGAGAATATGCAGACGAAGCATAAAACAGGGGTTTTTATTGTTCAATTAGCATGACGTTCTATTAACACAGGCGTACGCTATTGGAAAGCACGGGTCTTTAACCATTTCTCTTTCCTTTTATTGAATTTATGTGTTAGGCTTTACATTTACCTTTTAATTTATATATGTGTATTTAGAATGTCTCACGACAATAGCGTTGAACAAGAAACATCTAGGGTGATAGCGGTTGACAAGTAACATCTAGGGTGATAGCGTTGGACAAGTAACATCTAGGGCGATAGCGTTGGACAAGTAACATCTAGGGTGATAGCGTTGGACAAGTAACATCTAGGGTGATAGCGTTGGACAAGTAACATCTAGGGTGATAGCGTTGGACAAGTAACATCTTGGGTGATAGCGTTGGACAAACGAACGAACGAACTTTATTTTCAAAGGGTTAAGAATTGGGCACGCAGGCCCGTCTGACATTCTGTCCTTCCTCTCTCTCTCATCATGTATACTATATCCTTTCATCCTCACAAGTAACATCTAGGGTGATAACGTTGGACAAGTAACATCTAGTGTGATAACAATTCAAAAGTCCAATTGGAAAACGACAACAGTAACTTGTGAAGTAAATGCAGCTCACTCTTGTTGACAATTCTTATAATTTAATCACATTTCCCACAACACGCAGCTTCACATATAGATAACGATTCATGAATATAATCTGCAAATCGGCCAACTCTACTGTGCCATAAATCCAAGTCCATTACACTGTAACAATAATGGTGCATTCAACACCTCTCCGTAAAGTCCGTCAAGTTGGGGTCCGCTACATAATTATATGATTTCACAATATTCTCAGAATACTCATCTACATTATACGAATCTCCTGGCATCACTAGGTGCAGACACTTTCTTTATACACAAGCATGGCGACGGAGATAGTGGCGAGGTATTTTAATCTAGCGACGTTCTATTTGAGCACCGCGGTGTTTCAAAATCATGAACGCATAGCGGTGCGCAAAAACAGGCGTAACAACCATAGTCATAATAACTTGTGAGAACACCATAGTCACAACAACAACTAAATGTGAGAACACCATAGTCATAACAACTGCTACGCGTGAGAACACCATAGTCACAACAACAACTACATGTGAGATCACCATAGTCACAACAACAACTACATGTGAGAACACCATACTCACAACAACACCATAGTCACAACAACAGCTACATGGGAGAAGACCATAATCACATCAACAAATACATGTGACAACACTATAGTCACAACCACAGCTAAATGTGAAAACACCATAGTCACAACAACATGTGAGAACACCATAGTCACAACAACAACTACATGTGAGAACACCATAGTCACAATAAAAACTACATATGAGAACACCATAGTCACAACAACAGCTAAATGTAAGAACTCCAAAGTAACCACAACAACTATATGTGAGAACACCACAGTCACAACAACAGCTACATGTGAGAACACCATAGTCGCCACAACAGCTAAATGTCGGAACGCCATAGCTACAACAGCCGTTACATGTAAGAACTCCATAGTTACAAGAGCAAATAAATGTAGGAAAACCATAATTACAATAACAACTAAATGTGGGATCACCATAGTTACAAGAACAGATAAGTGTGAGAACACCATAGTTACAAGAGCAACTAAATGTGGGAACACCATAGTTATAAGAACAGGTAAGTATGGGAACACCATAGTTACAAAAGAATATGGGAACACCCGAGGTACAAAAATGGCTGAATGTGGGCACCAAAGTTATGGTGGCTCCATGCTCCATTAGGAGCACACAACAAATAAATAAGAGTTATGGGGGCTGGCAACATCATAATATCAAACATATTGTCCCAACATACCATCGTTGTAAGATCACGTGACTGCTTCCTGCAGGCTGCCTGCAGGGAGGGGGAGCTGCAATGGAGGCGCGCAAAGAAAAATGATTATAAGTGCAATATTTTCCCCCAAGAATGGGACACGTGACTTATTTCGTTGACATTCCTCAAATTTGGAGACAAAGAATTTACCGGCGAATCTGAAGAGGCATCTTCTTCGTATGAATTTTGAATTTTGTCCTCCCCTCCCCCCTTTATTTTTTCCTTCGAAGTCGAGAGGTTGGAGCTGAAACTGGGAGACCTGGAAACTGAACTACAAAACGGGAGATCTCCCGGTTTTCAACGGTAAATGGAATGATTGATGCAGCAGCACGCATCTCTCTCAGATCAGATCAAATAATGAAAATTACAGACATCGCTTCGTTACTTCTTCACTTGCCAATTGTCACTGTTTGAGGAGCGTTTGCCACTCACTGATAACCACGCCACTGATTATCATTAACTGTTATAAGAGAAATCAAACAGGCGCTGTCAAATTTTCAGTGTTGTAAGTTCAAATTATCCAAGAACATCAAATAACGGGTGTCAGTGCTGCTTGATGTAGTAGGCTGCGTAGCTCGTGTTGTTGATGATGCCTCGTGTCCTTTACAAAATCGTTTTCACACTCCAACGCCTTTCAGACGGCTCGTGCAAAGATCGTGAACTTTCAAAATGAAAATAACATGTACATAAATTACGTAAAGTTGCAGACGAGATTGCATTTTCCCTGGCTTCGTTAACCTTACACCAATCAAAGTTAAATTTTGTCGTTTGCGTGTAGTTTGAATGAGATGAATGCATTTTCCGGTTGTAGCCTCTGATCTGGCGTGGGACCACGGTAGCCGGATATTAAGGCGTAAAAAAAGGGTAATTCCTGATACATCCGTTGAGCAGCGAAGTGTTAAACACTTCACTTTACAGCTTTATTGTGAGGGGAAGTGGGAGGTATGTGACTAGTTCCCCTTCTGACTGCCTTTGCCTTTCATAATTCAAGAGCGGAGTCAGGTGCCCATTTTTACAGCGGGTTGACTGGAGCGTACACGTGATTATTTTAGAATCGGTTCTTTTACCTCAAGAATCAAGCGCACTAGCAACTCTGCCACACGGGCGTTCTTATCGTTAGTTGTTGTCGTTGTTGTTTGTTAGTTGTTGTTGTTTGTTTGTTGTTGTTGTTTGTTGTTGTTGTTGTTTGACTAGGGCTGCTGAGCTTCTCGCTCTTGTGCAGCCTATAACAAGTTAAAGACTCCATGTTATTATCTAAACTGTAGATCTGGGCTTTTCCTGTGGCTTTTCTGCTATTCCGAAATATGTTGAGTTTCTCCATCCTGGCTGGCATTGAAAGGATCTGGTCCCCGAGCTAGGGAGGAAGAAGCACGCCCAAGAAATTGTCATGTCCTACACAGAGTGACTGCTTGATGACAAGTTTCCCCACAGGGGGAATCCCTGAAAGTGTGTGGGTGATTTCAAGAGTCAGTTAGCCTCACAGACAGAGGTTCACTTCCAAATATGTATATTGTAGCATTGTGCTTAGCTGGTGGTCGGTCATATAAGAATGACTCCAGCTATGCCTCCATGCGTGTACATAAAGAGATACGGAGGTTCTCTGGAAGGGATACATTGGGGAGAAATAATGAACAAGTTCAACACCTCATAAAGCTGAAATTTCCCCCCCCCCCCCCCCCCCCACGTCCTTTTTTAAAACACCCCATCCCAACAGTAGCACCATAGATAGTCTGGCAATAGACGCGATAAGAAATAGATGAGAACCTAACATAAGATCAATCGAGAGTGTGGCCTGGCTTTTACAAGCAACACAACACAATAGCACACAACACAACACAACACAATAGCACACAACACAACACAACACAATAGCACATCTGAATGAGTGCGTGGACTTGATTGGAAACTTATTACAAGTATTTTTGTTTCATTATTATCTACCATAATCATCATGCTGAACGGTATAAAAAGTAAGCAAGAAAAACAGAATGAATTAAATGGGAAAAAGAAGGATTGAAAGAAAGAAAAAGAAAAAAAAACAAGAAAGAAAGAAGACAGACATAAAGAAACAAACAAAGAAAGTGTAGGAAAATACAGACGACAGAAAGAAAGATGAACGAAAAAATGTAAAGAAATAAAACAAGTAAAACAGAAAGAAAGAAAGAGACGAAACGAAAAATGGGTGAACTTTTTTGGGAATGTCTGTACAACCTGACCAGGTTTTAGTGAAATTCTAGGACAAAATAAAATAAGCTGTTACGTTATTACATGTTGGGAGTTTGCCAGACTTACATACGCGTACATGTATGACAGGTAAAGATAGGCAGCGTCAGTCAATTTCTGACAGAATTTTGCTATTACGTATTCTTCGTTTTGAGACCACATTATATTACATTACCCAGAAACTGTAGCCAGGAACGAAGCTTTCTATTAATTTTTAAATTATCGATAAGAGCGATGAATAAAGGCATATCTGGAGTCATTATTATATGACCACCAGCTAAGCACAGCGCTATAGTATAGTAGTGTACAGATGTGGAAATGAACCTCCGTCTGTGAGATTAAGTACACCCTCACTGACTCTTGAAATCACCCACACCCTGTCAGGGATGTCCCCTGTGGCGAAACATGCTGAGAACACAGCATTGCACACTAAGCTTGGATGAGTCACTTGAGCCCCAGACGTAACTCTGGCATTTACCTGGTTGGCTGCATGCATGAGGATCTCACTATAGATCCATGATAGGCAGGGGGCGCTGAGAAGAGGCTATGTGTAGGACGTGACAATTACTTGGTAGAGCCCAGAACCAGAGCCCAGTATTTTACCTCTGCATAATTGGAGAGCCCCCTTGGATGGCGGGAAATGCACAGTATTGCATGCGCTTCTTACTCCTAGCTTGGGATCAGATGTACTGATCCTATAAATGCACGCCAAGCTGGAGAAACTGGAGCTCATGACTTCAACTCAACCGTTTCGGAATGACAGAAAAACCACAGGAAAAGCCTAGATCTACAGTGTAGATAATACCAAGGAGTCTTCAACTTGGTATTGGCAGCTAAAGAGCAAGAAGCTCAGCAGCTCTAGTTAAACAACAACAACAACAACAACAATATCTCTTCATGTATAACATGTGAGTCTTGATGGTGTATCTGTCCAAGACATGACGTCTGTCCATCTAATAACTTTGTCTTGTGTCCATCCATTACTTAGAATCTCCATGGAATGCCTTGAAGCATTAGAAGAGCCCCAGTGGCATCTCTAACACAGAAGCTGTATATAAACTGTGTCAGCAGGTTACAACTAGGATCAGCTGACTCAACAATCATCATTCCTGTTCGTGCTCCCAATAAAGCACCGAGTCACCTCTCCAGCTAGCCCTATTTCATGAAGGCTGCACCAAAGCAATGTGCTCGTGCAACTCTGGTTTCTGTACGATTCATTTTACATAATGAATTGCCAAGCCTATATACAACCACATAATGGTCGTCTTCTACGACATGCTTGATGGAGCAGTAACCCCATTCTTTGCTTGCCTCCTCCAAGACCCCAAAAAAAACTAGATCACGTGTAAAACTGTGTCACGTGTTTAGATCACGTGTAACACTGGGTCACGTGATTACATGACGTGTAACACTCCTGTGTGTAACGACGGGTACTTCGAGCACTGGTTTCAACCTTTATTCCAGTCAGGTGAAACCAGTTAGAAAACGAATGGTTTCATTGACAACAGTTGCTGAAAACATTACTAGCTTATTTTTTTTATTATTAAAAAAAACATGTTGCCTCGTATTGGAGAGGCGCGTCCTGTTCAACCTAGTGGTTATATTAGGGCGCATGTCCAAACATAAAGGACCTTTAGCTGTGAATGTAAAGTTATCCTATTACTAACATACAATTGTCTTCTGTATTGTTCCTACTTTCTATAGAGTGCATCAATGTACACATGTATGACTGTTATAAAATAATGAACACACCATTAAACTAACTATAAGTGTTGACACATCTTATTGCTTCTGTTGGACACTTCAGTACGTTTGTTCTAGCTGACATGATGGTGATGGCTGTTGTGGTTAGATCAGCATTTAGTTTTTACTGTTTTGTCTTGATTATAACATTGTAATAACATGTTCCGTTGGTTTCAAACTAAACTCTTGTGATATTCGTGTACAACTTGTGGATTCTTATTTCGTTATAATGTGTTAAAAAATGTTTTATAAAGATTGTTATAATTTATTTAAACCTTAAACATACTATAATTTATTTAAAGCTTAAAGATAAAAACTTTGGTTTCTACATTATTATGTTCGCGGTACCCACTAGAAGACCCTTTGTACATTATTATGTTCGCGGTACCCACTGGAAGACCCTTTCTACATTATTATGTTCGCGGTACCCACTAGAAGACCCTTTCTACATTATTATGTTCGCGGTACCCACTAGAAGACCCTTTGTACATTATTATGTTCGCGGTACCCACTAGAAGACCCTTTCTACATTATTATGTTCGCGGTACCCACTAGAAGACCCTTTGTACATTATTATGTTCGCGGTACCCACTAGAAGACCCTTTCTACATTATTATGTTCGCGGTACCCACTAGAAGACCCTTTGTATATTATTATGTTCGCGGTCCCATTAGAAGACCACACTTTGCACACTTTGAAAATCACTGACTTGGAGCATGTATGAGGAATGTTTTTCATCCCTGCAGATTCAACGTGCCAACAGCAATTACAGAATGAACAAATGTAGATCGTCTATGTGTTGTTTATGCTACAAGTTTCAGGCACCACGCAGAGAATTCTCTTACACGTTTGCTGGAAATAATATAGTTTATTTATTTTTATTTTTGGAAGTTGGCCTCATTTCGTGGCTGCCATAAGCGGAGGTACCTCTAGTGTTGGATAGCTGACAATCAATAATGCAATGCTTGCCTCATGAGGCACAACATTATTCCCTACAGACCGGTATTTTTGCTGTAAATATTATCGATGTAACGACTGTAGTTTCATTAAGTCGCAATTCTAGTTAAATACTTTGGTACATATGAAAAAGTACACAATTAAAGTATGAACAACTTAATAATCAGAAATTAACTGATAAAGAAATTAACTGACTTATTCAATACTGAGTGAATGATTATAAAGATAATGATCCAGGAAATGTCTTGCCAACACTAAGACAGCTCATAAATACATCTTTATTATCAATTGTCAGAAAACGAAATTTCTACATCTAAATATTAATGTGTCCTTTCGTATATGCCAGACCTGGCTTAGTAACATTTGCTACACATTAATGTTAGTTCTGTCGACCCACAAATTAACATTACACAATATCTGCGATTCAACATATTCATGATATATAACTTCTTGTACTACTTACTGTGGTGTAACAAACAATAACTTACTGTGGTGTAACAATAACTTACTGTGGTGTAACAATAATTTACTGTGGTGTAACAATAACTTACTGTGGTGTAAAAATAACTTAATGTGGTGTAACAATAACGTACTGTGGTGAAACAATAATTTACTGTGGTGTAACAATAACTTACTGTGGTGTAACAATAACTTACTGTGGTGTAACAATAACCTACTGTGGTGTAACAATAACTTACTGTGGTGTAACAATAACTTACTGTGGTGTAACAATAACTTACTGAGGAGTAACAATAACTTACTGTGGTGTAACAATAACTTACTGTGGTGTAACAATAACTTACTGTGGTGCAACAATAACTTACTGTGGTGTAACAATAACTTACTGTGGTGTAACAATAACTTACTGTGGTGTAACAATAACTTACTGTGGTGTAACAATAACTTACGGTGGTCACATAATCAAATAATAATAAGTACGTTATCGAATAACAAGAAGTACGTGAAGAATATACTTGAAACTTTCATTAATTGTGTCTTCAATATTTTGAGACAAATTAGACACACAGTGACTGTCACACACACACTTCTCCAACAGGAGACTGCAAAGTTCGACTTCCTCAAGCAAAAGTTAGCTCTGAATACGTACTGAATGCCAAATGACCAATGAAACCTCTTACCGTTTAAATTTCTAGTCATGTGACCAGAGGTATCTAATCAAAATCTCACTTCTAGCACTATTTCTCAACGTGCTCATCACATCACTTATCACCACTTGTAAACCATTCACGTGATGCAGGTGAACCTTACTTTTCTCTGTTCTCACTCTGTTATGATTAAAATTAATAACGTTTATGTCGATATAATAGGCAGCTCAACAGGGCTCCTTTTTTGTTTATTTTATACGGAGTCACTTATTAATAAAGGAAGTGACGTCATGCCGATATGGTTTACTGGCAGACGTGAACAAATTTGAAGCAGAAGTGAGTTGATCGTCTGCAAGAGAGATGCGGCGTATGTTTGGAAGTGAGCGGACGTGTGTGTTTTGAGCTCCTGCAGTATTCAGTGTTTTTCATGAATTATTCCATCACCAGGTTGAGGTGTCCCTGGCTTATTCTAGTAAGGAAATGTGTGCTTATTCATAAAGATGTCCAAAGGACGATATTAAATAGAGTTTGACTGATTGCCAATGACCAACGTTGATAGGGAACGAACTGGACTTATACGTACCACTGCATTTGGGCCTATATATCTATTACCATGGAGCTGTTTGTCAAAACGAATAAACTGCATGTTTGTAAAATTGTGAAGGAGGTGTTGGTCCGCTCAGTGCAGTTATGCTGATTTTGTGTTGTATGACTGCCCCTAGAGTCTACTTTGGCCACGGAGAATATCTCCGGAATAATTAACATTACGATACGTATCACACTCATAAAATTGAAGAAGTACTTAGAACTGCAATCATCCGGACCTCGTGTGTAACATAATTCGTCCTAAACTATCGTACCCTCTGAAAATATGCTTTGATATTGTCGCGGATTGTCTCCCTTGATTTGCCGTAGTGGTTCACGAATGGCCAGACAGTTTGAGTAATAAAAGAATGAGTTTTTCAAAGGTAGCAACCTTCGATCAAGATTAATCTTGACAGTTATATAAATAGAAGATTTATGGGCCTATTTTAAGGAGTATCACGTGGATTTTAGGATAGCAATTACCAAAATCTAAGTTTTCTCGGTTCTTGTAAAATGTGTATCCCCAGGCCACTTCTGTGAGATAGGTAATTTTGTCACGACGTGACACTTGACTCGTAATTAATGAGCACCCACTAGAATGTAATTCAGCAAAGTATTATTCTAATTAGCTGTTAAATGGGTCATACGGATGCATACATTAACTTTTTATCAACCAAGTTATCAACTCCAACTGCGGATTGATATTTGCATATAAATAAATAAGGATATTTATTTATGAAATATGGTTGGAACATGGTTGAAAAATTGGTAACTTTAGAAAAACAGCTGTGAAGGATGTTATCTTGTTGTACTTTCGTCATAGGATGGTTTCAATTATAAGTGGCTAGTTTGAGTCCATTCACTGTGCTATATCATCATCATCAGCTGCGATCTCTGCAACAATGGTTGGCTCTAATGGATCTCCAACGTCTTCTGTCTCTTGTCTTGACGGTGAACTCTGATAGACTCTTTCTTGTCCATCTCTTGGTGCTATCTTCCCACTTATAGCGCTGTCTTTCCCTTGCACGTTTGCCTTCAACTCTCCCTTCTTTTATGGTCTTCTGCAATGTGTTATGTCTTTTTTATGTGACCAAAATATTTTAGCTGCCTAACTTTGATCTCCTTCATTAATTTTCTTTTCATACCTAGGTTTTCTAGGACCTCCTTTTTGAGATCAGATCACTTTCCATGAGATGCGCCCCATTCTTTTATATATCCACATCTCGAGAGCCTCAATTCTTTCTTCCAATTGCTTATTCAATTTCCATGTTTCTACACCATACAGTAATGAAGATTATATATAACACTTTAATGATTCTCAGTTTTAGTTTGTGAGTTAACTGTTTAGATGGCAGTATTAGTCTCAAGTTGTTGAATGTAGCTTTGGCCATTCCTATTCTCTTCTTGATTTCTATTTCACATCTGCCATTTTCTGTTATTATGTGACCAAGATAAGAAGCTCTTGACTTGTTCCAGGATTTTCCCATTCATACTTATCTTTAATGTGGGCATATCGTCTGTTTTGCTAATTATCATAGTTTTTGTTTTCACAACGTCCAATCCATATTCATGACTTATGCTGTTCACTTACTTCACTAGTTCTTGTAAATCCTGTTCACTTTCAGCTAACAACACGGTATCATCTGCATATCTAAGGTTGTTTATTGATCTACCCCATGTTCAGTCCTGGAATTTCCTGTATCTGTTTAAAATTGTTTCTGTGAGTAAATTAAATGGGCAGAGAGACAGCACACAACCTTGTCTGACACCTCTTTTTATGTCTATGTACGGTGAATAATTCCTTCCAGATCTTACCGTAGCTGTTTGCTCCCAATAAAGGTTACTGTGTATTCTTATGTCTTTTCCATCAATACCTATGTCTTCGAGGCATTCAATTATTTTCTCATGATGGACTCTGTCAAAAGCCTTCTTATAGTCAATGAAGCACATATACATACTTTTTTGGACCTCTGTATATTTTTCAGCTAATATTCTTAGGCAAAATATTGCCTCTCTTGTTCCGCTGTTCCGTCTAAAACTAAACTGTTCTTCTTGGACTTCGCTGTCTACCTTACTTTTTGTTCTCTCCTGTATGATTTTGAGCAGTATTTTAATTGTATGACTCATCAGGCTGATTGTTCTGAAATCTAACATTCTATTGCATTAGGTTTTTTGAGCAATGTTATAAAAACTGATGTCTTCATGTCGTGTGGTATATATCCTGTATTGTATATATCATTGCATAGATCAGTGATTGTATCTATACCAAAGCTCTCCAGAGCTTCTATCATTTCAATTTTTATGTTGTTCGTGCCTGCTGATTTCCTTTTTTTATTATATGTATTGCATTCTCTACTTCTGATCTGAGAATATTTGGGCCTTCATTAGAATCTGATGATGGTTTTTTTTTTTAAACCGCTTTTATCCTCAAATAGTTCTTTTACGTATTCTGCCCATCTGTTTGATATGTCTTTCTCATCAAGTAAGATTACACTGTTCTTATTCATGATACAGCCTCCTCGTTGGGCAAACCTCGACTGATTTGATAATTTCTTTATTTCTTTATGCATATCCCTTGCTTTGCTTCCATGTCTTCTAGATTGAAATTATGTGTAATTGTCTTCACAGGTGCCTTCGATGGAAGTGATTGCAGCACTTATCAGACATTCCTAGTTGCTTTTATTACACTAAAGCGACACTCCCCGATTGACTAATCTGTACGGAAGTGTGTTGCGCAATCGTAAACAAAAAATTCACACCTGAAGTCAATCTGGTGCAATCACTTAAGCGATTACAATTAATCCTTAAGGATGGTCAATGACGCATTGACCTGACACGAATCAAAGTGTGAACATGTATACAATGACTGGGGTACAGATTTCTCTGCTCCGAAAATGACAAATAAATAGATAATGTCAGAGAGATGAGACAATACGCAAAAGAGAACGAGCAATTATGTTACACTTCAGGGGTCGAATGGCTTTTAGGATAACATTCATGTTGCACGAGTAAATATCACAAATGTCACCGCTTCGAATGTCCTCTAGATACGTCTCTTATGGTTGTTGTCCAGAGCTGAGTACTAGTAACTAGTACCAGAAAGTGAGAGAAATACAAAATAGCATCTTCCTTAAATCTTCTGTCTCCTTATGTAAACATCAAGCGACCTCCGCTTTCCTCCACCATTTCCTCTGAATGTTCCTAAAGCCCATGAGAGTGAAATCCTAGGTCATCTAGAAAGATCAAAGTGTGTTAGGAGAGCGAACGTGGGAAAATAAATCATATTATTAACATCTTCATTCTGCTGCCAGTTGAGCATGGGCTACTTTTGCTATTGGTTCCTTGCGAGGAAACCCACACAATGACGTCACCAGCTCTTGCAGTGGTGGTTATGTGGCATTTATTTTACATGATGACGTCACCAACGAAATTTAATTTCGGCTTTTTTTTTTAAACCATTCACATTGTAGGGGAAAAAAAAGGATCCCGTTACACGCCCATTGAGGCATATTGGGAATATGGTGTTAGGACCATATTTTCTTGACCATCGGCACACTAGGGGTGATGTGGTCAGCATCATGCCGGCCGCCTTATTCTTCCCAGAGTTGCTCTGGTACCCAATTCATGAGGCTGGGTCGACCCTAGAGCCGTTTGCGGTCTAAAAATGTCCACCACAACTGGGGATCGAACCATGGACCACCGAGCTAGGAAGCCAGTGCGCTAACCATTGTGCTACCGAGCTCCAGATTCACCTTGTAAGGTGTCTTAATTTTGTATATTTCATCTACGCATCTTTTATAAATATGTGAAAGGGTCGTTCTTCGAAATAGATGGATGGTGTTTGTTAAGAAGATTATTTACTTGTATGTACTTTTGCATGTTGACCACACTTAGTCTATTAGCAGTTAATCTACGCGGTAATATGTCTATCTGTGGTTAATCATGATGTTGCACGGGTTTTAATTGTTATTGAACGCGATATATTTAATACGTCACCGGGAGTTTATGACGTAATCCGTTTTGCACTAATATATGCAAACGGTTGGTTCTTGGCCTTTCGTCGATTGTAGTTGTCAAAAAAGGACGTACTTGATATAGCTCCTGTGATTTTGGAGGAAAGATATATTTTATGTGGCTTAAAGTATTTCGAGGGCCACCACAATGTGTTACAAGTAATTCAGAAGTATGAGAGAAGATTCGTAACTATTTTTAAGAAGGAATCACATGATATTCCTAAGTCTACATAATCTGTCCCACATTACTTGGGTGGATTGGACGCCACCTTCAGTACAGCGGCCAGTTATGTATTGACCAGACAAGACAGAGAGGAGCTCATTTTACATGTATGTACTTTATGAATTTTGCCCATGAATGAACTTATATTCGTCACATTAAACGTCGTTGTATGTGGCCCCATCCACCAAGGCATTCTGAATTAGTTTATCAACTAAATGCTCCATCTGTAACCCCCACAGCATTCTTCAGGTTATCAGCATGATATATTGATCTATTGTTACACCAATCACCTTCAACACAAATCCCAATCGTAACAGTGTTGCTAATTACTGACATCGCCGGAAATTATTACGAGATATGTCGTGCCCTAATTCCCAATATTTGTTATAATCAGGTCAGACATAAGGATTGGCAATATTTCCCAAGCCACTCCAACAAGGTAAGTAACAAATTATCTTAGCCGACCACCCCTTTCTAATTAGCCAACATTTGGGTGTCTCATTTACCAGGCTGGACGAAAGCAATAAACTCTCTCATCTAGCTAAACATGCCACTTGCCCGTTTCTGTGTAAACAAGAGCCCAAGGTGATCAAAGGTTTGCCAAGGTGTTTTGTTTATCCGTCTCTATTACCGCCTCGCCAAACAGACTTTTGATAATAAAACAGATAACCATGCCATGCGTGGCTGTAGCACTGAAACATGTGGGGTGGAAATGGGGGATGTATCAGAGCGGAGTGCACATTGACTAAAAGATGATTACAGTAAATACTGACGTAGGTGAATATAGTAAAGTTTAGACAGACAAAATAACTCGTTGTGACGGTATTGCTTCCCCTGCTTTGCAGTAGTGGTCCAACAGTGGCCGAAACTTAAGAGTATCTCATATGGGCTTCAAATGTGTCTACCTTCGCACAAAGATTACTCGTGGCAGAGATGTAAATAGAAGAAACAAAAAGCTTTTATCTCCAGGGAGTCTTCACAAGATATTCAGAATAAGCGAGAACAATACAGCTTTGACTGAGTATGTTAACTCTGTAATTCTGCCGACACTTCTATGAAGGATTTAAGCACTTTTTAATTTCAGCTCGTTCAAGCCCCCACCCCTGATTTACTCAGTGGAATTCTATTAATCTAGTATAGCTCTATTTAGGGTGTGTGTAGTAATTTGACTGAGACAAACATGCAGTAACTTTAAAATGATTAGATCGAAGTTAAATTTGTATAATTACAAATAACAAAATTTAATAATCACTTACGTTTTAACAGCTGAAAAATAATTTGAATAGTTATGGATCAAGAAAAGTTATCATCAAGGTCGTTATGGATTGTGAAATGTTACAAGAAGTTCAAGTGGCAGCATAGATTTGAACTTAGCTGCCAATGACGGTTCTGCTCCTTCTTATGGGTTGGTTCTTTTCACTCTGCTCACGCTCGTCTCTGATCAAGGTTGTCGGCTGCAGCTCATTTCCCAGAAATGTCAAGGAGAGTCTACCACGTGGGTCCTTCGTCTTAAAGCAATATTTCTGTGTAAACACTGTTCACTTCTTGTTCCAGAGATAGTACTTTCTGCTGGTACCACCAATAACTATGGTAAAAGAAAAGAACGAAACGCTCTTTTGAGTATGGCGTTTTCCATCCCATAGTTATGGGTTCCTATCTTCCCATACCACCATCCCAATTAACTCAGAATTTACCTTCGATGAGAATTAAACTTAATCCCTCGGGATAAAACTTTCTTTACATTTAAATAGAATAGCTTTTATAGTTACTTTACATTAAATGAAAAGGTAAATAATACAGACGTATATATATATATCATCTGTAAACTTACAAATCAATTGCATTCCATCTTCCAACATCCACCCTTCAGCGCAAGAGTAGATAGTGTATATACTTAATAAATAAGGAAATTGTATTTGATCGACTTGTCAAGTTTATAATTGTTAAGTGTAATCTGTTTCCTTGTTTTAATATCACAGTTAGTTACCCAGCGGGTTGGCATTTTATGACTGTCTCCACTTTACGAATTTTTCGAGATCAGATCATTCAACGCCGTAACTAAATTTTGATACCAGTGGTTCTCTCATACACCGGGACTTCACCATTTTCCTGCAGAAATTATATTTCTGTATTGTAAGTACTATACTGATACTATATACAATAAAAAGCTCACGCTACATATACGCTGAGGTTGCCAGCCTCAAATGACTTTGACATCCACTAGCGAGTTTCACGTATTAAAATTCACATGGTAATCTATATATATATATATATATATATATATATATATATATATATATATATATATATATATATATATATATATATATATATATATATATATATATATATGTTAGTTCACATGTTAGTAATAAAATATGAAATGTAAATCACAACTTACGCCAATCCTGGCTCACAGACCTTTTGCTCAGATGAATAAAAGAGACTTGAATCGGCCCCTTACACGCGTCTGGACTGTCGTTAATTTACTAAGTTCCTTCTCTAGCTTCGTGTGTGGTCCTTCAGTTTCCTCAGTCCCGGTGTCCTTATTTAATATGAACGAGATTTCCTGGGCTATGAAAGTCCGTCCAAAATTCTCCAATAAAAGGTGTCCGGTATGTTTAAGAAGCAATTCTGAATTATAATTCTTCACTGTAGCAAGGCCTGGTATCTTGGCAAGCGATTTCTCAAGTGAAATAGCTTGCGAAAATGGTAAGATTATATTCACTGTCTTCCGACGCATTTGTTATAATAAATAATAAATAATAAATTCTTTAAGCACCAAACACGGCGCATAAGGCAGAAACCAGTGCTCTCCAGGTTGTTCGTTGTGACGCCACTCCTCTTAGCTCTTGCACATTATTTAGGCCCAACGTTCTTCCTTCTCTTATTATTGTTCTTCTGAGTGTTTCTTTTGGTCTTCCTTTTTTCCTCTTACCCTCAGGAACCCAAGTGAGCGCCTGTAGTGGTATTCTGTTGTTTTGCATTCGTAGGACATGACCGATATATGACCATCGTCTTTTCCTTATATAGTCGGAGACATATTTCTGCCTAGAGTCTTCTCTTATTTGTCGATTAGTCTTGAATTCTTTCCAACTGATGTTCATGAGTTTTCTAAGACATTTGTTCTCGAATGTATTCAGCTTGTTCTCCAATGATTTTGTTATTTTCCAACTCTCACAGCCGTATGTTAACACTGAGATAACATTTGAATTAAACAACGAAGCTTGGTATTCAATGATCGTAATTTCCAAATGTTAGATAATCTATTGAAGGCGCTAGCTGCCAAAGCAATTCTAGTATGGATTTCTCTTGTTGTGTCACCATCCTGAGTCATTTTACTGCCTAAATAATTGAAACTTTCAACTTTCTGTAGTTTTTCCCCGTTCAAGATGATATCAAAGGTCTCGTTAGAAAAGTTCATAGCTTTAGTTTTAGAGGCATTTATTTGGAGACCTATTTTAACCGAGAGATGACACAAATTATTTATTGCTTCTTGGGATTGTCTTGGTGTTGAACTTAAGAATGCTACATCATCTGCGAAATCCAGGTCCCCCAGGAATTTTCCATTTGTCCATTTTATACCCAATTGTTCATTGTGGGTAAAGTTTCTCATAACCCAATCAATAGCTATTCCAAAAAGTAGTGGTGACATAATACAGCCTTGTTTCACCCCTGTTTCTACTGTAAACCATTCTGTATTCCCTTTATTTGTTCTAACACAACATCTTGCATTGTCATATAGCGCTTTGATTATATTCACATATTTTGTTGGAAAACCATAGATTGTAAGTATCTTCCACAATGATGGGCGGTGTAGACTATCAAAGGCTTTTTGAAAATCGACGAAGGTGATAATAAGTGGCGATTGCCTTTCTACTGATTCTTCTATAATTGTTCTTAGTGTGAATATTTGATCAATACATGATCGTTTCGGCCTGAAACCCGCTTGTTCTTCTCTGATCTTTTCGTCAGCATGCAATTTAAGTCTCTCTAACATCATGCAACATAATAATTTTCCAGGTACTGATAATAGAGATATACCACGCCAGTTATTACAGTCTGATAGATCACCTTTCTTCGGTAACTTTACAATAATACTGTCTTTCCATTGTTGTGGTGGTTGTTCTTCTCTCCATACTTCATTTATAATATCTAAAATTCTCAAGAGGTTGTTGTCATTAACTGCTTTAATCATTTCCCCTGAAATTTCGTCAACTCCAGCAGCTTTAAAATTTTTTAATCTTTTAACGGCTTGTTTGATCTCGTCCAGCGTGAATTCATCGCAAGTTATTGGCAAGGTGGTTGTGAGTGTTTCATTATTAAAATCAGGTGTTACTGTTGGTGGTGGTCTGTTTAGCACCTCCATGAAGTGCTCAGCCCATCTCTTCATTTGTTCTTTTTCTGTGGACAGATGCAGGTATGCTGTGATGCGGCAGATAGGTCTTCGAACCTCTGATGAGGTCGGGGCCCACCATTCTCTGGAGGGAAGAAAACTCCGTTTTCTTTCTTAAGAGGGGGTTGGATGTCACGGCGCTATTTCGCTGTACGGGTCACCGTTTGTTCGTATATCGAGCAAGTCATTCGGAAGCCGCCGTTTGGCTGACGAAAGACTGAGGTCACGTGATCGGCGGGAAATTTAGGCGCCTACGGAGTCGCGGGGCATTGCGGGCTCATCTGTCGTCCTGGATGGACGTTCGCTACTAGCCAATTTCTGTCTACTCTGGGATGGAGTTTTTTTTGGAAGACATCGTTTCGCCATGAGTGCCTTGTCCTGTGCCAATAGTTGAGAGTTAGTTAATCTCTCTGGTGTATTTTTGTGACCGGCAGTTTGTAAGTCCGATCGATTTTCGGTAGTTATAAATCGTCTTTATGACTTAGCCTCGTTATCGCCGTTTATGCGAGTTGGGCTCACATTGGAGTAGTTCGGCACCATTTTGCCTGAAGTTAAAGTAAGGTTTAGCTAGTAGTGATTATGTATTCATTCATTATGTATTCCCCATGGTATGTTTTGGCCAAGTGGTCTTGTGATTTAATAACAGGGATTGTAACTGTAAAGGTGTGTTATTTCATTATGTCAGCCAGTGTGCGTGTGGTCATCCTGTAGCATATACGAGTCAGCTTTATAGTAATTCCACACGGCAGTGGTTTAGCCCTACGAGTGGGGGTAGCCAGCTAGCACCTTCCCCCACCCGGTTAGAAGCTCTGACAATACTGATTTCGCTGCTCCCACGATAACCAACATGGTTAGGTCGCTGCCACTCCTTGCAACGCAGGGAGAAATGGATAGCAACCAGACATGTCTACTTATCCCTGAGAAGGATGTAAGAAGGAAAATACATAACATTTGCTACACAACGCAGAAAAAAGAAAGAAAGAAAGTAAAAATCAGTACCACAAATGTACCGATACTGCCAAAGTGAAACAAAGATCGAGGATGAACGCCCCATTTTGTGACACTCGTGAATATATGACGTATTGTCACAGATATTCACATAAAAGGAAAGTTAAAAAACCATGATAAGTTGAGCAGAAGCGCTGACAAAGACAAATACTTAGGATATACGAGTACAACAGCGCATGCACAAACAACTTTCTGGACAGGTCTTGTTTGCCGGAATGCTCAATGCTGATACCTACTGATTCACAGAGATAATCGGCTGAACATTTAATATGAGCTGTTGCTTACTGGCCGCCGTGGTGGGTGGTTATTTTTAATTTGTGGTTCAAAGAGCCAAGCGGTGATGAAAGTGAAGATAACTGCTCTGATTTGTTTAAATATACTCTGCTGTAGATGTGAATAAGTTAACCTTTGAACTGTAGTAAAGTACCGCTATCATCATTGTTGTTTTTAAGATCCTTAAGGAACATGGAGGCACCACTGTATCTAATAGCTTACAGAAAATCTTGACCAGGCGTTCACGTGATCTTCTAGCGGTGATTCTGTAGCATTTGTTTTACGTAATGTGTTCGCCAGCCTCACGCACCGTCTCATATTAGTTGCCTTCTACGACATGCCTGGGGCAGCAGTAGTCAATTTTTTTTTCTTTGTCTCATCAGAACTACACGGATCGAAGTACAGTATGAGTGTGTGTAATTTGGTTGTATGGAGAGTCAGGTGTGACCGGCAGGCCTATACTAGCATTATACGTGCTATAATACTATATAGAATGAGGAAAGTTACAGTTAGCAGTCACGGCTGTGATGTGAGCGGGCATCGTAGAGCAGTCCCAGAAAATAATAGTGAATGGGTGTTATGCGGGGGAAGTGTGAAGTGAGAGTTGTGATCCTTGGGTTTTTTCCATTGTTTAGGTGGAAAAGAGAGACGTGTGAAAAATGTCGAAAAACAGAGACGTGTGTAAAATGTCGAAAAAGAGACGTGTGTAAAAGAGCGAGACATGTGTTAAATGGCTGGGAAAAGAGGGAGGTGTATAAAAGGTGGAGAAATGCGAGAAAAGGTAGAGTTTTGCTAGGCATTCAGTGTTTTTAGGCAAGCCAGAATGCACGGACGCTATTTTAACTGAGTGATGCCCGACCATGGGGGCGCTCAGTCTGTAGCATAAGTCCCCTGGCTCGAGTTTCGTCTTTGAGATCATCAAGATCAGTTTTTTTTTTTTTTTGGATATAACTTACTGAGATTTTGTTTAAGTGTAAGTACACGATCATGCCTATCGAAGCTAGAAATGATTTTATGAAGTGTAAAAGTCAAAACGAAATGCAGGCAGAAATCGAAGCTAGCAAGTAACATTTCTACAGTAAAAGTTGAGACTAGTGTAGAGACTCCTCTGATTTCGCCTTGCATAGAAGTGAAGGAATCCTTGAAGAATTTTAAAATTGGAATTGAAAATGGAAAAACACATTTGTCCCTGTATGGATTGAAGTTGTAACCGGAAGCTTTGTTGTATATAAATGCTGACATTGTGTAAATACCAGTTCTTGTTGAATTACGTTCCATAAACTTCTGATTGAAACTACTGCATTTCACTCCCCTATATAAGTTGCTGTTTGGAAAGTTACAGTTGGATAATTTAAAAACCACTACAGGATTGTTTGCTTGTCACTGAACCTAAATGGGTAAGAACGAACCGTGGAAAGAAAATTAGGTAACGTCAAGAATCTCCATCTCAGGCGGAAGGCCTGTAGCCACTTGAATGACATTGAAAAATGTATTCTTGTAATAAAAAGTCAAGATAACTACTTGCACATTTAACTGACGCGGGCACACCAGGCAGACTCACCGTAATATCTGGGACTAATTTGCTAGAGGTCAAAAACATTAGAGTACAAAATGTATCACCTAATTCAGGATGGTGGAATAAGATTAAACGAAATGTACAACATCCCCTTCTTCTCTCCCCCCCCCCCCCCCCCCCCCCCCCACCTTACGTGAACGTCTTTTCATGACCACCAGTCCCCCAAAAACGTCTGGGGCGGGGGGGGGGGGGGGGGGGGGGGGGGGAGAATGGGTTCAGATGTGTGAAAGGATTTCAACTCTCAAGAAGTGTTTGGAAGGTACCGGGAAATTCCAAGGAAAAGTTGGCCAGGTAAACGATCATACAAAACTCTGGAGGAAAATCTCAAAAATGTTCTTCTTTTCCAAATGTCTTATCTTCTGGCAAGAAGATCATGTCCCTACAAACATTTCCTGTTCTTAGTTCTGTTTATTAGTTCTCGCTGTAGCCTCTGTCCATATCGTTAACAAAAAAGGGTGCAGTCTACGTTCTCTTTGCCGCCTCTATGTCGTTTACCGTCAGTTTGTCTGTTGTCAATGCGCTCTAACTTTTCTTGTTTCAAAACAAGCCCAGGACAAATTGACTGCCATCTTGGCGGTGTAATCCGTTTAGATTGCACGTTAGTGTTAGGATTATTTTGTGAGTTAAGGCTCTTAGTCTAGGTTTATTTGGAAATGTCACGTCATACATGACGTATGAGTTTTTACTAACAGCAAATATTTGTCTCTGCAGTCTCCAGTGATTGTCTTGTTTGTATTTGATCACGCAAGCCAAGCTAGAGGAACCGAAAAAATTATCAAACTAAAAATCAAGACAATCTACTTCTTGGATTTTCAGTGAAGAAATCTTCTTGGATCTCCAGTGAAGAAATCTACTTCTTGGATCTTCAGTGAGGAAACGATGGAGGAAACGGAACTAGGCAAATAACAGTGGAGCAGGAGGTGAGGAAAAGCCATTACCGTTGGGATGTACACCCATTCAGGAAACCAGTTGATAGCATTACAAGATAGTCCTTATTATGAAACCCCCAAAATTAAGAGAAAATAGATAGAGACATAAAAAACGCATACATGCTGTGGTGGGTTTTGATGTTATGAAATTATGTTGATATTTTTCCTTAATGTACTGAATGAGGCCAACTGTGAAGGTTCCTGATTCTAACAAATTTAGGGTTGAGTTATCAGGATACCTTTCTGCTACCACCTTATGGCCTCAAGCAGACTTATTCTTGACTAGTATGAATGATAGCTACGTCTAATGTCTAGGGATATGCGAGTGTGGTGTGATGGTACTTTAACAATAATACACAGCCATACAAACAAGTATTAAAGGTCTAAGATTAAAGGAAGTAACACCTGAGATAACTTTGTACAATTAATAATTTTCTGTATGATTTATTTGGTCCTGAACCTAGTATTCTTCTGGTCAGGACTTTAAAAATGAAAAGAATTCAAGATATATACAAAATAGAAATATTAGACCCACAGGGACAAGTGTCCAAACAATTACTGTTAAATTATCCTAATAGTGTTACTAAAATCTGTCTATAACTGGTTTCTATCACTGGATGGCTGTTTGGGATTTTTTTAATCACTCCCAGTCTCTTTACAAACTAATATCACTGTTCATTTCCTTATGGAAATATTTTATTTCTTGGTTACAGGGGTATGTTGCTATTATAGCTGATGTACTGTTAGAGCACCAGATATTTCACTTATCTGGCCCACTGGAACTGTTTGACTTCTTTCTGCCGAATGACCACTACTCCAAAAGTAATAGGGGGGGGGGATACTGGCGACCCCTATCACTACTGGCCTCCAAAACTTCTCAACAGCTTTCACATAGAACTCTGGCACCTGACTAGTGCCAGATAAGACCCTGTAATAATGAAACAATGTCTCCTGGGTGATATCTTATTTAGACTGTGTTTTATATACAAAAGAGTATACATAAGAAATAAAGAGATGGGTCATATCCGATGGACCAATCCAGCACATCCATTCCACAGTGTACCAGTGTTGTTCACTTGTCTCTCCTACAAAGGCGGCACTGCATCTGCAATAATCTTATTAATCTTTCTTTTCTACCATACAATGGGATAGGTGAGCTGTGTCCCTCTGGTCACCTAAGAAAACATTTTATTTCACAAGGCATGTGCATTTACAAAACTGGCAATGTGTTTCATCTTAATTCCCCTTCAAGCCCTGCATAAATCAGCTTGAGACCTGATTACTTAGTCGTGATGGCAGCATCTCTCACTCACATTTTTTAAACAAAATATATATGAATAATGTCGGTCTTACCAGAATTCAATGAAAAAAACACAAGTACGTTGAATAGCAGATTCCAGATGTACTGCTGGCTGAACTGTGATGCCTATACTTTTCTATATATATGCTTTTATAAGGCTAAACACTTTTCACAAAATTCACAACGTCCTGCTCTCGGGACTATCTTCTACAAATGGCGTCACGCCGTTGAATTTTCTTAATAATATGAAAGGCTTTGGCCAATAAACGAACGACAATTTTGAAATTTGAAATTAAAAGCAAAAACATACTTTATTTTTGGACACTACCAAGTTTTTTCCTCTCTCATTCTTAGATCTCTACTGCTAAATATATTTTGTGTTAAGCCATCCCATAATTTTTCTCCCCCTTTTCTGCCTCGTTCTACAACAGGCTATTTGTAACCTTTTCCTGCCTTTTTCAAGGACGCGTCAAAAAGTCACCGTTCGTGCAAGTCCAAACGAGCATGTGTTGGTCTGTCTGTACGAACTAATACCGTCTTTTGTCTATAACTTTATTTCTATCTGTCGGATTTTTTATTCGAAAGCATATTACCCATCAGAACAAGACCCGCTCTTAGACTAGCTAACTTTTATGATCATAAACCTAGTAATAAAGAGTTCAATATATTTTCCATTTTGGTGTTCGTTGTTTTCTAAGTTTCCACTACTTGAATGTTATAAAATTCGCCTCAGAACTTTCTTTTTCCCGATAGGAAGTAATTATGCGTGTGTGTGTATATATATTTTTCCACAGTGTCTGTGGTTAGAAACGTAGTGGACAAGCGGGGTATTTTTAAATTTTCAAACTTGCGACATCGTTCTCGACACAAGCTAACAGCATGTCTCGCACTGTTGGCCTGAGTAGCTAATTCAAACCGCTAACACTTGACAAGCCGGCAGCAGGTGTCCGCTCTCTCAATCTTATGCGTTTTATTCTTTCTATCTTTCCTGGAACCAATACGCTAGTAGTTTTTTCAAACTTTTATCGTTAACCCTTGACGGGCGCGTTTTAAAGGCTAATACTACCAACGCGGCGATAAGATTTATCACTATATTCTATCCTACCTAAATCAATGCGTTTCCTGGCGCGGTAAGGAAGACGCGTTACAACTTTACTAATTTTATTTCTACTGCTATTATTTTGACTTTAATATATAATTAATTAATGATTTTATCGTTGCATCAATGTACTTCACCACACATGCACATGGACAATGTATGGAGGCATGTTTAAAAATTAAAACGAGTGTGACGGTATTGCCTCCCCTGCTTTGCAGTAGTGGTCCAACAATGGCCAAAACTCAAGAGTATGTAATATGGGCTTCAAAGGTATCTACCTTCGCACAAGATTACTCTTTGCAGATATGTAAATAGAAGAAACAAAACGCTTCTATCTCCAGGGAGTCTTCACAAGATATTCAGAATAAGCGAGAACAATACTGCTTTGGCTAAGTACGTTAACTCTGTAATTCTGCCGACACTTTTGTGAAGGATTTAAGCTCGTTCAAGCCCCCACCCCTGATTTACTCAGTGAAATTCTATTATTCTAGTATAGCTCTGTTTAGAGTGTGTAGTAAGTTGACTGAGACAAACATGCAGCAATTTTAAAATGATTAAATCGATGTTAAATTTGTATAATTACAAATAACAAAATTTAATAACCCCTTAAGTTTTAACAGTTGAAATATAATTTGAATAGTTATGGATCAAGAAAAGTTATCATCACGGTCGCTATGGATTGTGAAATGTTACAAGAAGTTCAAGAGACAGCAAAGATTTAAACTTAGCTGCCAATGACGGTTCTGCTTCTTCTTATGTGTTGATTCTTTTCACACTGCTCATGCTCGTCCCTGATCAAGGTTGTCGGCTGTAGCTCGTTTCCCAGATGTCAAGGAGAGTCTACCACGTGGGTTCTTCGTCTTAAAGCTTACGACACTGTTCCCTTCTTGTTCCAGAGATAGTACTTTCTGCTGGTACCACCAATAACTATGGTAAAAGAATAGAACGAAACGCTCTTCTGAGTATAGCGTTTTCCACCCCATAGTTATGGGTTTCTATCTTCACATACCACCATCCCAATTAACTCAGAATTTACCCTCGATGAGAATTAAATTTAATCCCTCGGGATAAAACTTTCTTTACATTTAAATATAATAGTTTTCATAGTTACTTTATATTTAAATGAAAAGGTTAATAATACAGATGGAGTCTGTTTACATATACATCTCCACTGATTGAAAATGTTCACAATATAAATTGAATATGTTTTCATTTATGTTTACACTGATTGAAAAGCCTGAAACTTCCATTAACTTTAAAATGAATACTTTCACATAGACATTTACACTGGTTTAAAGCTTGAAAACTCACATTACTTTTAAAGTGACTATGTTTATAGGGGCATTTACACTGCTTTGAAAATGTAAGTATTATACTTAGAATGTACATCATTTCTTTCATCTTTCCCTCCCTGCTCCGTATGGAGCCTGGAACTACTTTATGCTTTTAGTTCTCTGTACGAAACTAGCAATAAAGCAATCACCAGCCCGTGCAGTGGTGGTTCATGAATCATCTTTCTATACCCTGAGGTTGCCAGCCTCAAATGACGTTGACATCCACTAGCGAGTTTCACGTATTAAAATTCACATGGTAATCTATACATATATATATATGTTAGTTCACATGTTAGTAATAAAATATGAAATGTAAATCACAACTTACGCCAATCCTGGCTCACAGACCTTTTGCTCAGATGAATAAAAGAGACTTGAATCGGCCCCTTACACGCGTCTGGACTGTCGTTAATTTACTAAGTTCCTTCTCTAGCTTCGTGTGTGGTCCTTCAGTTTCCTCAGTCCCGGTGTCCTTATTTAATATGAACGAGATTTCCTGGGCTTTGAAAGTCAGTCCAAAATTCTCCAATAAAAGGTGCCAAAACTCAAGAGTATCTAAAGTGGGTCGTCAAAGGTGTCTATTTTTCCACAAGATTACTCTCGGCAGAGATGTAGATAGAAGGTTAATGGCGCTTCTATCCCAAGGCAGTTTTCACAAGATATTCAGAAAAGCGAAAACAATGCTGCATTGGCTGAGCACGTTAATTCTATGATCTGCCGACAACATTTGTGAAGGATTAAGCAATTATTCAATTTAGCTCGTTAAGCCCCCACCTTGATTTACTCAGTGGAATTCTTATTATTATGGTATAGCTCTGTTCAGAGTGTGTTTATCCAATCGAGTGAGACAAACATGCAGCACATATAAAATGATTGAATAGAAGTTAAATTTGTATAATTACAAATAACAGATTTAATAATCATTTAAGTTTAACAAGGGTTAAAAACTGAATAGTTTAAAAGAAAAGGTTCATCATTGACTGATAGTAGGTTTTATGAAAAAAGTTCACTTTGGCAGCTTATACGTTTCACTTAGCTGCCAATAGTAGTTTCTGCTCCCGCTGATCGGTTCTATGCAGATAGGTCACTGAAGTTCTCACGTCTCTGGTCAAGATTACAGGTGCAGCACGTTTCAAGTACAATCAAGAAGTAACTGCCAAGCTGGTCCCGCGTTTCTACGTCAGTCCACTTATACCCTCGCTTTGTTCCAGAGATTAGTACCTTCACTGGTACTACCTTACTTACTTAGTCGTTCCCCTTCTACCATGAGGTGTAGAGGTTTGGGAGAGAGAGCGCCAAACTATCTTATCGGCTGTCTTCCTCCTGGCCTAGTCCCATTCTAGTCCTCGGTGCTTCAAAGATTGCCTAACGTTGTCCTCCCAGCGGACTCTGGGTCGTCCTGGGGGTTTGGATCCCTGGCTCTTTGTTTCCCATGCTTGTCGTGGTAGCCGATCTTCTCCCATTCTGCAGACGTGGCCAAACCATCTTAGTTAGGACTGTTCTACTTGGGTCTGCAGGGGTGGGATTTTATGCCTTGACGTATCGTCTGGTTGCGGACCATGTCTCTTCTTGTTACTTCAACCACCTTCCTCAGATACCTCATTTCTGAGGTTTGGATCTGGCTTTTGTGGGTTGTAGTCATTGCCCATGATTCGCATTCATATGTCAAGACCGGGACATTGGTGGAGCGGTATACAGACATCTTCGTTTTCTTACCAACCTCGCTCTTGCTGAAGAATCCTCTATTTATGGCCTGAAAAAGTTTCTCAGCTGCTGCTTTTCGAGTGGTCAACTCTTCTTTGATGCCTCCCTTTCGGTCTATAATAGCTTCAAGGTATTTAAAGTGGTCGACCTGCTCCAGGACCTGTTCTCCCAGCTTAATCCGATGTCTTAGTTTTTCTCGTGATATCACCATGGATTTTGTTTTAGAGCTGCTTCTGACCATCCCTCTCTTCTCCAGCTCTTCCTTCCAGAATTGCAGGTTGAATTGGAGATGTGCCTCTGATATCACTGGTACTACCACCAACAACAACTATGGTAAAAGAATAGAAACGAAACGCTCTCCTGAGTATTGCGTTTTCCATACACATACTTATGTGTCCCCTTTCTTATTCCACCATCCCATTTAACTTAGAATTTACCCTCGATGAGAATTAAACTTAATCCCTCGAGCGAAAACATTCTTTACATTTAAATTGAATAGCTTTATCCTTATTTTACATTTAAATGAAAAGGTTAATAATACAGATAGAATATGTTTATATTTACATCTCCACTGTTTGAAAAGTGTTCACAATATAAACTGAATCTGTTTTCATTTACATTTACACTGATTGAAAAGTTTGAAACTTTCATTAATTTTAAAGTGAATATGTTTACATAGACATTTACACTGGTTTGAACCTGTAAGTATTATAATTAGAATGTACATCATTTCTTTCATCTTTTCCTCCCTGCTCCATATGGAACTTGGGACTTACTTATGCTTTTTGGATCTCTTTAAGAGATTAGCAATAAAGCAGTCACCAGCCCTTGCAGTTGTGCTTCATGAAATAATCATTTTATACGCTGATGTTGCCAGCCTCAAATGACTTGGACATCTACTACCGATTTTCACATATTAATATTCACATGGCAATGTATAAATATTACTTCACATGTTAGTAATGAAAAATATAGAATGTAAAATGACAACCTACGCCAATCCTGGCTCACAGACTTTTAGCTCAGATGAATGAAGTTAAGGCACTTGATTAGGCCTCTTACACGTGTTCTTGGGGTCGTTACTTTTTTGTAAGATAATTCCCTCTATGACTCCATGTGTTTCAGTATCCTCAGCCTTCTTTATTAAAATGGTTTCCTGGGCTATGTAAGTCCTTCAAAATTGTTCCACAAAGTCCGGCCTGATAAATGGAAATTCTGAATTCTAACTTCTGGCAAGTCTAGTTGTGTCTTGGCAAGCGTGAATCTCACAGGGAACTAGACTTGAAAAGCGCCAGGTTATATTCACTGTCCTCCACCGCATCTGTTTGTTATGGGGCTACTCAAAAGCTCCTATCATTTTCAATCATGCGTGTTGGGGGAGGAGGGTGGGGCGATTTCAAAATATTCCTGACATGGAAAAATTGTGAACGTAATGTAGAGGTCACCTTTCCCATATATGGTATGCAAACATCTGATCCTGGCAGGCGAACTCACCAACACATCTGTAAACTCATTCGACAACGTGTTTCAGATGTAACAATTTATTACTATCTAAAGTAATCTTATCATAACAAGTCGGACAGGAATCGATCAGGTCATCCGTGTCTGTCCAAAACGTGTCACCCAGACAAGTAATCTCTTATCTATCGCGCACCCTGGCTTTATCAGCAATTAGCCAAATACACTGGCGATTTTCGTGTTAATCGGTAGCGGCCAAGGTTGGGTACACGAGAATATGCATGTCGTTTCAACATTGCATCACTTGTCTACTATCTTCAGTAGAGATGGGCAGGTAAACAGACAAGACGAAATATACTGAAGGGAGTGTAAGAATGAAAATACCAAATATCTGCTCCACATAGCAGAGAAAGAAAGAAAGTGCGACAATTGAAAGCACGCAATCAAAATCAGTACAAAAATGTAACTGATACTGCCGTAGTGAAACAGAGATCGAGAAGGGTCGTCCCATTCTGTCACAACATTCCAGCTGTCTTCTTCTTATACCATGCCCAACGGAAGCGGACTACTTCCCCCTAATGTTTGCCATAAGCGTCTTTTGTACACTGTCATCTTTAAGGGTATACTCATTGCTAGTGTTAGCTGTTCTTAGTGTCTTACATTCTTTTGTACACTGTCATCGTTAAGGGTATACTCATTACTAGTGTCAGCTGTCCTTAGTGTCTTACATTCTTGTGTACACTGTCATCGTTAAGGGTATACTCATTACTAGTGTCAGCTGTCCTTAGTGTCTTACATTCTTGTGTACACTGTCATCGTTAAGGGTATACTCATTACTAGTGTCAGCTGTCCTTAGTGTCTTACATTCTTGTGTACACTGTCATCGTTAAGGGTATACTCATTACTAGTGTCAGCTGTCCTTAGTGTCTTACATTCTTGTGTACACTGTCATCGTTAAGGGTATACTCATTACTAGTGTCAGCTGTCCTTAGTGTCTTACATTCTTGTGTACACTGTCATCGTTAAGGGTATACTCATTACTAGTGTCAGCTGTCCGTAGTTTCTTACATTCTTGTGTACACTGTCATCGTTAAGGGTATACTCATTACTAGTGTCAGCTGTCCTTAGTGTCTTACATTCTTGTGTACACTGTCATCGTTAAGGGTATACTCATTACTAGTGTCAGCTGTCCTTAGTGTCTTACATTCTTGTGTACACTGTCATCTTTAAGGGTATACTCATTACTAGTGTCAGCTGTCCGTAGTGTCTTACATTCTTGTGTACACTGTCATCGTTAAGGGTATACTCATTACTAGTGTCAGCTGTCCTTAGTGTCTTACATTCTTGTGTACACTGTCATCTTTAAGGGTATACTCATTACTAGTATCAGCTGTCCTTAGTGTCTTACATTCTTGTGTACACTGTCATCGTTAAGGGTATACTCATTACTAGTGTCAGCTGTCCTTAGTGTCTTACATTCTTGTGTACACTGTCATCGTTAAGGGTATACTCATTACTAGTGTCAGCTGTCCTTAGTGTCTTACATTCTTGTGTACACTGTCATCGTTAAGGGTATACTCATTACTAGTGTCAGCTGTCCGTAGTTTCTTACATTCTTGTGTACACTGTCATCGTTAAGGGTATACTCATTACTAGTGTCAGCTGTCCGTAGTTTCTTACATTCTTGTGTACACTGTCATCGTTAAGGGTATACTCATTACTAGTGTCAGCTGTCCTTAGTGTCTTACATTCTTGTGTACACTGTCATCGTTAAGGGTATACTCATTACTAGTGTCAGCTGTCCTTAGTGTCTTACATTCTTGTGTACACTGTCATCTTTAAGGGTATACTCATTACTAGTGTCAGCTGTCCTTAGTGTCTTACATTCTTGTGTACACTGTCATCGTTAAGGGTATACTCATTACTAGTGTCAGCTGTCCTTAGTGTCTTACATTCTTGTGTACACTGTCATCGTTAAGGGTATACTCATTACTAGTGTCAGCTGTCCTTAGTGTCTTACATTCTTGTGTACACTGTCATCGTTAAGGGTATACTCATTACTAGTGTCAGCTGTCCTTAGTGTCTTACATTCTTGTGTACACTGTCATCGTTAAGGGTATACTCATTACTAGTGTCAGCTGTCCTTAGTGTCTTACATTCTTGTGTACACTGTCATCGTTAAGGGTATACTCATTACTAGTGTCAGCTGTCCTTAGTGTCTTACATTCTTGTGTACACTGTCATCGTTAAGGGTATACTCATTACTAGTGTTAGCTGTCCTTAGTGTCTTACATTCTTGTGTACACTGTCATCGTTAAGGGTATACTCATTACTAGTGTCAGCTGTCCTTAGTGTCTTACATTCTTGTGTACACTGTCATCGTTAAGGGTATACTCATTACTAGTGTCAGCTGTCCTTAGTGTCTTACATTCTTGTGTACACTGTCATCGTTAAGGGTATACTCATTACTAGTGTCAGCTGTCCTTAGTGTCTTACATTCTTGTGTACACTGTCATCTTACATTCTTGTGTACACTGTCATCGTTAAGGGTATACTCATTACTAGTGTTAGCTGTCCTTAGTGTCTTACATTCTTGTGTACACTGTCATCGTTAAGGGTATACTCATTACTAGTGTCAGCTGTCCTTAGTGTCTTACATTCTTGTGTACACTGTCATCGTTAAGGGTATACTCATTACTAGTGTCAGCTGTCCTTAGTGTCTTACATTCTTGTGTACACTGTCATCTTTAAGGGTATACTCATTACTAGTGTCAGCTGTCCTTAGTGTCTTACATTCTTGTGTACACTGTCATCGTTAAGGGTATACTCATTACTAGTGTCAGCTGTCCTTAGTGTCTTACATTCTTGTGTACACTGTCATCGTTAAGGGTATACTCATTACTAGTGTCAGCTGTCCTTAGTGTCTTACATTCTTGTGTACACTGTCATCGTTAAGGGTATACTCATTACTAGTGTTAGCTGTCCTTAGTGTCTTACATTCTTGTGTACACTGTCATCGTTAAGGGTATACTCATTACTAGTGTCAGCTGTCCTTAGTGTCTTACATTCTTGTGTACACTGTCATCGTTAAGGGTATACTCATTACTAGTGTCAGCTGTCCTTAGTGTCTTACATTCTTGTGTACACTGTCATCGTTAAGGGTATACTCATTACTAGTGTCAGCTGTCCTTAGTGTCTTACATTCTTGTGTACACTGTCATCGTTAAGGGTATACTCATTACTAGTGTCAGCTGTCCTTAGTGTCTTACATTCTTGTGTACACTGTCATCGTTAAGGGTATACTCATTACTAGTGTCAGCTGTCCTTAGTGTCTTACATTCTTGTGTACACTGTCATCGTTAAGGGTATACTCATTACTAGTGTCAGCTGTCCTTAGTGTCTTACATTCTTGTGTACACTGTCATCGTTAAGGGTATACTCATTACTAGTGTCAGCTGTCCTTAGTGTCTTACATTCTTGTGTACACTGTCATCGTTAAGGGTATACTCATTACTAGTGTCAGCTGTCCTTAGTGTCTTACATTCTTGTGTACACTGTCATCGTTAAGGGTATACTCATTACTAGTGTTAGCTGTCCTTAGTGTCTTACATTCTTGTGTACACTGTCATCGTTAAGGGTATACTCATTACTAGTGTTAGCTGTCCTTAGTGTCTTACATTCTTGTGTACACTGTCATCGTTAAGGGTATACTCATTACTAGTGTTAGCTGTCCTTAGTGTCTTACATTCTTGTGTACACTGTCATCGTTAAGGGTATACTCATTACTAGTGTTAGCTGTCCTTAGTGTCTTACATTCTTGTGTACACTGTCATCGTTAAGGGTATACTCATTACTAGTGTTAGCTGTCCTTAGTGTCTTACATTCTTGTGTACACTGTCATCGTTAAGGGTATACTCATTACTAGTGTCAGCTGTCCTTAGTGTCTTACATTCTTGTGTACACTGTCATCGTTAAGGGTATACTCATTACTAGTGTCAGCTGTCCTTAGTGTCTTAGTGTACAGCTGTCCATTTAGTGTCTTACATTCTTGTGTACACTGTCATCGTTAAGGGTATACTCATTACTAGTGTCAGCTGTCCTTAGTGTCTTACATTCTTGTGTACACTGTCATCGTTAAGGGTATACTCATTACTAGTGTCAGCTGTCCTTAGTGTCTTACATTCTTGTGTACACTGTCATCGTTAAGGGTATACTCATTACTAGTGTCAGCTGTCCTTAGTGTCTTACATTCTTGTGTACACTGTCATCGTTAAGGGTATACTCATTACTAGTGTCAGCTGTCCTTAGTGTCTTACATTCTTGTGTACACTGTCATCGTTAAGGGTATACTCATTACTAGTGTCAGCTGTCCTTAGTGTCTTACATTCTTGTGTACACTGTCATCGTTAAGGGTATACTCATTACTAGTGTCAGCTGTCCTTAGTGTCTTACATTCTTGTGTACACTGTCATCGTTAAGGGTATACTCATTACTAGTGTCAGCTGTCCTTAGTGTCTTACATTCTTGTGTACACTGTCATCGTTAAGGGTATACTCATTACTAGTGTCAGCTGTCCTTAGTGTCTTACATTCTTGTGTACACTGTCATCGTTAAGGGTATACTCATTACTAGTGTCAGCTGTCCTTAGTGTCTTACATTCTTGTGTACACTGTCATCGTTAAGGGTATACTCATTACTAGTGTCAGCTGTCCTTAGTGTCTTACATTCTTGTGTACACTGTCATCGTTAAGGGTATACTCATTACTAGTGTCAGCTGTCCTTAGTGTCTTACATTCTTGTGTACACTGTCATCGTTAAGGGTATACTCATTACTAGTGTCAGCTGTCCTTAGTGTCTTACATTCTTGTGTACACTGTCATCGTTAAGGGTATACTCATTACTAGTGTCAGCTGTCCTTAGTGTCTTACATTCTTGTGTACACTGTCATCGTTAAGGGTATACTCATTACTAGTGTCAGCTGTCCTTAGTGTCTTACATTCTTGTGTACACTGTCATCGTTAAGGGTATACTCATTACTAGTGTCAGCTGTCCTTAGTGTCTTACATTCTTGTGTACACTGTCATCGTTAAGGGTATACTCATTACTAGTGTCAGCTGTCCTTAGTGTCTTACATTCTTGTGTACACTGTCATCGTTAAGGGTATACTCATTACTAGTGTCAGCTGTCCTTAGTGTCTTACATTCTTGTGTACACTGTCATCGTTAAGGGTATACTCATTACTAGTGTCAGCTGTCCTTAGTGTCTTACATTCTTGTGTACACTGTCATCGTTAAGGGTATACTCATTACTAGTGTCAGCTGTCCTTAGTGTCTTACATTCTTGTGTACACTGTCATCGTTAAGGGTATACTCATTACTAGTGTCAGCTGTCCTTAGTGTCTTACATTCTTGTGTACACTGTCATCGTTAAGGGTATACTCATTACTAGTGTCAGCTGTCCTTAGTGTCTTACATTCTTGTGTACACTGTCATCGTTAAGGGTATACTCATTACTAGTGTCAGCTGTCCTTAGTGTCTTACATTCTTGTGTACACTGTCATCGTTAAGGGTATACTCATTACTAGTGTCAGCTGTCCTTAGTGTCTTACATTCTTGTGTACACTGTCATCGTTAAGGGTATACTCATTACTAGTGTCAGCTGTCCTTAGTGTCTTACATTCTTGTGTACACTGTCATCGTTAAGGGTATACTCATTACTAGTGTCAGCTGTCCGTAGTGTCTTACATTCTTGTGTACACTGTCATCGTTAAGGGTATACTCATTACTAGTGTCAGCTGTCCTTAGTGTCTTACATTCTTGTGTACACTGTCATCGTTAAGGGTATACTCATTACTAGTGTTAGCTGTCCTTAGTGTCTTACATTCTTGTGTACACTGTCATCGTTAAGGGTATACTCATTACTAGTGTCAGCTGTCCTTAGTGTCTTACATTCTTGTGTACACTGTCATCGTTAAGGGTATACTCATTACTAGTGTCAGCTGTCCTTAGTTTCTTACATTCTTGTGTACACTGTCATCGTTAAGGGTATACTCATTACTAGTGTCAGCTGTCCTTAGTGTCTTACATTCTTGTGTACACTGTCATCGTTAAGGGTATACTCATTACTAGTGTCAGCTGTCCTTAGTGTCTTACATTCTTGTGTACACTGTCATCGTTAAGGGTATACTCATTACTAGTGTCAGCTGTCCTTAGTGTCTTACATTCTTGTGTACACTGTCATCGTTAAGGGTATACTCATTACTAGTGTCAGCTGTCCTTAGTGTCTTACATTCTTGTGTACACTGTCATCGTTAAGGGTATACTCATTACTAGTGTCAGCTGTCCTTAGTGTCTTACATTCTTGTGTACACTGTCATCGTTAAGGGTATACTCATTACTAGTGTCAGCTGTCCTTAGTGTCTTACATTCTTGTGTACACTGTCATCGTTAAGGGTATACTCATTACTAGTGTCAGCTGTCCTTAGTGTCTTACATTCTTGTGTACACTGTCATCGTTAAGGGTATACTCATTACTAGTGTCAGCTGTCCTTAGTGTCTTACATTCTTGTGTACACTGTCATCGTTAAGGGTATACTCATTACTAGTGTCAGCTGTCCTTAGTGTCTTACATTCTTGTGTACACTGTCATCGTTAAGGGTATACTCATTACTAGTGTCAGCTGTCCTTAGTGTCTTACATTCTTGTGTACACTGTCATCGTTAAGGGTATACTCATTACTAGTGTCAGCTGTCCTTAGTGTCTTACATTCTTGTGTACACTGTCATCGTTAAGGGTATACTCATTACTAGTGTCAGCTGTCCTTAGTGTCTTACATTCTTGTGTACACTGTCATCGTTAAGGGTATACTCATTACTAGTGTCAGCTGTCCTTAGTGTCTTACATTCTTGTGTACACTGTCATCGTTAAGGGTATACTCATTACTAGTGTCAGCTGTCCCTTAGTGTCTTACATTCTTGTGTACACTGTCATCGTTAAGGGCATACTCATTACCAGTGTCAGCTGCCCTTAGTCTCTTGCATTCTGGTGTAGACTGTCTTCGTTAAGGCTCCGCATCTTTATAATATCAGCTGTCCTTAGTGTCTTACATTCTTGTGTACACTGTCATCGTTAAGGGTATACTCAGTACTAGTGTCAGCTGTCCGTAGTTTCTTACATTCTTGTGTACACTGTCATCGTTAAGGGTATAGTTTCTTACATTCTTGTGAACACTGTCATCGTTAAGGGTATACTCATTACTAGTGTCAGCTGTCCTTAGTGTCTTACATTCTTGTGTACACTGTCATCGTTAAGGGTATACTCATTACTAGTGGCAGCTGTCCTTAGTGTCTTACATTCTTGTGTACACTGTCATCGTTAAGGGTATACTCATTACTAGTGTCAGCTGTCCTTAGTGTCTTACATTCTTGTGTACACTGTCATCGTTAAGGGTATACTCATTACTAGTGTCAGCTGTCCTTAGTGTCTTACATTCTTGTGTACACTGTCATCGTTAAGGGTATACTCAGTACTAGTGTCAGCTGTCCGTAGTGTCTTACATTCTTGTGTACACTGTCATCGTTAAGGGTATACTCATTACTAGTGTCAGCTGTCCTTAGTGTCTTACATTCTTGTGTACACTGTCATCGTTAAGGGTATACTCATTACTAGTGTCAGCTGTCCTTAGTTTCTTACATTCTTGTGTACACTGTCATCGTTAAGGGTATACTCATTACTAGTGTCAGCTGTCCTTAGTGTCTTACATTCTTGTGTACACTGTCATCGTTAAGGGTATACTCATTACTAGTGTCAGCTGTCCTTAGTGTCTTACATTCTTGTGTACACTGTCATCGTTAAGGGTATACTCATTACTAGTGTCAGCTGTCCTTAGTGTCTTACATTCTTGTGTACACTGTCATCGTTAAGGGTATACTCATTACTAGTGTCAGCTGTCCTTAGTTTCTTACATTCTTGTGTACACTGTCATCGTTAAGGGTATACTCATTACTAGTGTCAGCTGTCCTTAGTTTCTTACATTCTTGTGTACACTGTCATCGTTAAGGGTATACTCATTACTAGTGTCAGCTGTCCTTAGTGTCTTACATTCTTGTGTACACTGTCATCGTTAAGGGTATACTCATACTAGTGTCAGCTTCCTTAGTGTCTTAGCTGTCTTGTGTACGCTGTCAGCGTTAAGGGTATGCTCGTTACTAGTGTCAGCTGTCCTTAGTTTCTTACATTCTTGTGTACACTGTCATCGTTAAGGGTATACTCATTACTAGTGTCAGCTGTCCTTAGTGTCTTACATTCTTGTGTACACTGTCATCGTTAAGGGTATACTCATTACTAGTGTCAGCTGTCCTTAGTGTCTTACATTCTTGTGTACACTGTCATCGTTAAGGGTATACTCATTACTAGTGTCAGCTGTCCTTAGTGTCTTACATTCTTGTGTACACTGTCATCGTTAAGGGTATACTCATTACTAGTGTCAGCTGTCCTTAGTGTCTTACATTCTTGTGTACACTGTCATCGTTAAGGGTATACTCATTACTAGTGTCAGCTGTCCTTAGTGTCTTACATTCTTGTGTACACTGTCATCGTTAAGGGTATACTCATTACTAGTGTCAGCTGTCCTTAGTGTCTTACATTCTTGTGTACACTGTCATCGTTAAGGGTATACTCATTACTAGTGTCAGCTGTCCTTAGTGTCTTACATTCTTGTGTACACTGTCATCGTTAAGGGTATACTCATTACTAGTGTCAGCTGTCCTTAGTGTCTTACATTCTTGTGTACACTGTCATCGTTAAGGGTATACTCATTACTAGTGTCAGCTGTCCTTAGTTTCTTACATTCTTGTGTACACTGTCATCGTTAAGGGTATACTCATTACTAGTGTCAGCTGTCCTTAGTGTCTTACATTCTTGTGTACACTGTCATCGTTAAGGGTATACTCATTACTAGTGTCAGCTGTCCTTAGTGTCTTACATTCTTGTGTACACTGTCATCGTTAAGGGTATACTCATTACTAGTGTCAGCTGTCCTTAGTGTCTTACATTCTTGTGTACACTGTCATCGTTAAGGGTATACTCATTACTAGTGTCAGCTGTCCTTAGTTTCTTACATTCTTGTGTACACTGTCATCGTTAAGGGTATACTCATTACTAGTGTCAGCTGTCCTTAGTGTCTTACATTCTTGTGTACACTGTCATCGTTAAGGGTATACTCATTACTAGTGTCAGCTGTCCTTAGTTTCTTACATTCTTGTGTACACTGTCATCGTTAAGGGTATACTCATTACTAGTGTCAGCTGTCCTTAGTGTCTTACATTCTTGTGTACACTGTCATCGTTAAGGGTATACTCATTACTAGTGTCAGCTGTCCGTAGTTTCTTACATTCTTGTGTACACTGTCATCGTTAAGGGTATACTCATTACTAGTGTCAGCTGTCCTTAGTGTCTTACATTCTTGTGTACACTGTCATCGTTAAGGGTATACTCATTACTAGTGTCAGCTGTCCTTAGTTTCTTACATTCTTGTGTACACTGTCATCGTTAAGGGTATACTCATTACTAGTGTCAGCTGTCCTTAGTTTCTTACATTCTTGTGTACACTGTCATCGTTAAGGGTATACTCATTACTAGTGTTAGCTGTCCTTAGTGTCTTACATTCTTGTGTACACTGTCATCGTTAAGGGTATACTCATTACTAGTGTCAGCTGTCCGTAGTTTCTTACATTCTTGTGTACACTGTCATCGTTAAGGGTATACTCATTACTAGTGTCAGCTGTCCTTAGTGTCTTACATTCTTGTCTGAATGCATTTCTGTGGCCCCCCGGGATTTTCTTACTTTGTTTACTACTTGTCCATAACTCAGTTCAACACGACAGGGTCGGCTCTATGTAACAGTGTCGGCTCTATGTAACAGTGTCGGCTCTATGTAACAGTGTCGGCTCTATGTAACAGTGTCGGCTCTATGTAACACCGTCCAAGTCTTTCTCTTGCTTCAGTTGAGACAGATTTGCTACATATATTTTTATTCATTCTTTTGTTATTGTGTTCCTCTGTTGACGAAACTCTAGAGTTCTACAACTGTAGTCATCTCATACCAGGCCTGTTATTTTATTGTTATTGTGTTCCTCTGTTGACGAAACTCTAGAGTTCTACAACTGTAGTCATCTCATACCAGGCCTGTTATTTTATTGTTATTTCTTCTTCTTCTTATCGATTGCTTTGTAGTTTGTTGTATTGTTTTAAAGTATGATATTTCTGTCTGTCTTGTTCCGTGTTTTCATTTGCTTATTTATTGCACTTGTTGCTAGTGTTAACTGTGTGGTTTGTTTATGTTCCTCGTCTGTTTAGGTCGATCATCTTATCTTTGTTTGATTTGTTCATCTCTTGTTTTCACATGTTGGCGTTGTCTATTGTCTATTCTCATGACCTGATTATATTTCTTGTCTTTGTCTCCTGTTTGTAAATGTTACTAACGAAGAGTGAACCCCGACATGCCCCGTGTTTCTAGTGTATCGTACATTTATAAATGTACAATTAATGATTGCCTGTTAGAGAATGACACTGAAATAGATGGATCATCAAGGTTAAGACTGTTGGAATTTGGCATCAAACGTAAGGCTAGTAGAGATGGACGCATGAGAGGACGCATCCGTCGTGTTTACAACTATGGTGGGTGTGAAAAAAAAATCGAAAAAAGGTGATTCGTCTTACGAGGACAAAAGACAAAGAAAATAGTCTACGTTACGGCCACAAGGCCTTCGTCAGGGAAAGGAAAGAAAGTGAAGGCTAGATAGGACACATAAGAACTTAAATAAATATAAAACCTAGGTACTTCCCTGAAGGCAAGGCATCGAAATCCTACCACTATTTCCTGTCCGCGAACGGACGCGCGTGGCCGAAAAGGAAGTGACTTCCGCCACCGGATGTACACAATACATACTAAGAAACTAAAAAACGAAACTGAACAATAAACTACCCAAACGTAATATTAGTGGCGACTGGAAATAGAAGAGGACAGAATGAGTTGGAGATAAATAAATATGAAATAAAAAATCAAGACATACCGGTATTGAAAACAGTGTATTATATATTCATACATATTAAGGAGGACGGCATAAAAATAGAAGAATAGGATAAGAGTGGAAAGAGTCAAAATAGAGCAAGAGAGGAAAGGGTGACTTCAGACAAAGGTGTGTAGAGTGTTAAGACCAGCTGCTTTTAGACACCCCATTCGGTGGATAAGACGGTTCTCAAACTGTTCTCGGCTAGCAGTGTCAGAGGAGCAGGATCGGATCGCTGTTACCTGGATGTCGATGGGACCATGGTGGTCAGGACCATAAGTGTATGGCAACTGGTGTGGATTTCTGCTGAGAGATGTCATTTAAGTGCTGGCTGTTTACAACCAGCGAGCTACAGGAACAGTTAGCATTCATACCATTCAACATATGCTATTTGAGACTGAACACCTATGGGTTTGCTGGAGTGCAGTAATGTCGATTCTGTGTTCAACAATAACAATATCATTAGTAAAACGTACTCCAACTTTAAACAGAAAAAAATATTATTCCATTCCTTTGGAATTGTTCTTCTCTCTTGTGATATTCATCTTCCACCCGATGTTTTTAACATTGATAAAGTATACAAGTGTACTGACATGCTTCAAAACTGTACCACTTTTTGATGGTGCAATCTGGAGAAGTCTTTTTTTCCAGACGACAATCATTTCTTCCTTTTTGCTATGTTGGCTTATCAGGGCAGGATTATACGTACATTATGCACACCAAGGATGCGCCCAGGGCACTGACCTACAAGGGACACCGAAAACAAAGGGGAAAAATAAAAATATAATTTAATTGTTGATGACACAACTGAAAGAATAAAATATGACCGCTTGGAGATCTGTATGTTGGAGTATCATGATTTGTAATGTTTGGCTGAATGGTTAAAGCGCTGACCTCTCGCGACAATGGGGCTAGATTAAAAATACGGTGGCGTCACGCTCGATTCTACCCAGTTGTGAATGGGGACCTGATTCTGTTCATGAGTTAGGGAAGGAAAAGACAGCGAGAAAGGAAACCCCCACCTCTCGAAGCTGGAAATTTTACTGGAAATAGACGAGTAACAAAATTGGGTGTGCAGCTTGAACAGTTTGGTCAACAAAACAATTTAGGCGCCATTCTCTCGCTAGCACATTACTGCTCCAAGCAAAATGTCCATCTAAAATAGCATTGGGTTCAGTTGAGCGAATAATAATAATAGCCCTTTCTGTCATAAATGACTATGGGAATGCGCCCCTGAGGTGACAGCCCTTCAGTCATAACTGACTATGAGAATGCGCCCTACAAACTCATAAAAACGCGCCCTCGGATAGCTATGCGTTTCTTTTTTTGAACAATATATATATATATATATATGTCAATCATTTGTAAACTTACAAATCCATTGCATTCCATTTTTCAACATCCACCCTTCAGCACAAGAGTAGATAGTGTACAAGTATATACTTAATGAATAAGGAAATTGTATTTGAACGACTTGTCAATTTTATAATTGTTAAGTGAAATCTGTTTCCTTGTTTTAATAACACAGTTAGTTACACAGCGGGGTGGCAATTTATGACTGTCTCCTTCTTCTTCTTTGATCCTTAGCCGCCGACCGTCAAAGCAGTCAGTGGCCATCACGCCTAGTGGCGTCTTGTAGGGCAACAACAAATTGATTCCACTTTGCTCGGTCGGTGGCCATCCTTCGTACAGTGCCCCAACTCTGGTTCATTCTTTGCATCTCAGCCTCCACAGTCCTCCGCCAGGTTGTTTTTGGTCGGCCTCTTTTTCGTTTTCCTTCAGGGGTCCAAAGCATAGCTGTTCTTGTGATGGCATCGGGGTCTCTTCTGAGGACATGACCAACCCAGTTCCAGCGTCTGCCATGACTGTCTCCGCTCTACTAATTTTTTCGAGATCAGATCATTCACAGCCGTAACTAATTTGTGATACCAGTAGTTCTCTCATACACTGGGACTTCACCATTTTCCTGCAGAACTTCTATTTCTGTATTTGTCAGTACTATACTGATCCTAGAGCCAATAAAAACCTCACGCTACAATCATCAAGCTGTTTACTCAGATTCCACTGGATTCAATTTCTGTTGTGTGAAGTCGATGTTTTCATAACCCAATCTATTGCTAGTAAGAAAAGAAATGGAGACAAGAGGCATCCCTGTCTCACTCCCGTTCTAATCCTAAACGGTTCTTTAAGTTGTCTGTGGTGGTTTTGATGTTATGAAATGTGGTTGTTATGTTTCACTATTGTTCTGAATGAGGTCAGCTGTGAAGGTACCTGATTATAACAATTTATGGGTTGAGTTATCAGGTAACCTTACTGCTACCACCTTATGATCTCAATCAGACCTATTCTTGACTAGTATGTATGGTAGCTACGTCTAATGTCTAGGGTTATGCCAGTGTGGTATGATGGTAAGTTAACACTAACACACACACACATAAACAAATATTAAAGTCTATGATCAAATGAACTAACACCTGGGTTAAATTTTTATATGTAAATATTTTCTATACAATTTTATTGGTCCTGAACCTAGTATTCTTCTGGTCAGGACTTTCAAAATTAAAAGAACTCAAGGTATATACATAAAATGCAAATCTTTAACCCAAAGGGACACTTTGTCCAAACATATACTGTTAAAATATACTAATAGTGTTACTAAATTTTTACTATTACTGGTTTCTAACACTGGATGGCTGTTTGGGATTCTTTAATCATCCCCAGTTCTTTAATACACCTTTCAATGTTTAATTCTTTGGGGAATATTTTTATTATGTTATACAAGGGTGCACTAGTCTTTGATGCTGATGAAAAGTCGTGTGCCAGATATTTTACATATCTGGCACAACTTGAACTGTGCGTATTCTTGCAGTAAAACGATCACTTTGATGCTGGCCCAAAAGTAACAGGGTGGACTCTGTAGACCCCTGCCACTACTGGAAATGAAAAGACTTCTCAACTGCTTTTCATAACATCTGGCACCGGGCTAGTGCCAGATAAAAACCCTGTAACAATGAAATAATGTCTCCTTGTTGATATCATACTTAAACTGTTATTTCTACAAATTATGATACATGAGAAATAAAGATCTGGGTCATATCTAATTGACCAACCCAGCACATCCATTACAAAGTGTACCAGTGTTGTTCACATGTCTCTCCTCTCAAGGCGGCCCTACATCTGCAATAATAATATTAATCTTTCTTTTCTTCCATACAATAGGATAGGTGAGCCGTGTCCATCTGGCCACCTAACAAAACATTTTTATTTCACAAAACATGTGCATTTTACAAAACTGGCAATGTGTTATAGCATAAATCTACCTCTAGGCCCTGCATAAATTCGCTGAGGACCTATGTACTTACTTTCGTAATGGTAGTATCTCTCACTCACATTTTTAAACAAAATATATATATGAATAATTTCTGCCTTACCATAAATTCAATGAATAAACACAGGTACGTTGATTAGCAGACTTCAGATGTCCTGCTGGCTGGACTGTGATGCCTATTATTGTTTTAGTTATATATATTTAGTTACACTTCACAGAATTTCAAACATCCTGTTTAAGGGACTATATTATGACAAATGGCGTCGAGACTTTGAATTCTTCAATATTATAAAAGGCGTTGGCCAATGAGCGAACGACTACTTTTGAATTTGAAAATAAAAGAAAAAAACAGACTTGATTTTTGGATTTAACAAGTTTTCTCCTCACTCATTCTTAGATTTCTACTGCTAAAATATATTTATTGTTAAGCCATCCCATAATTTCTCTCCCCTTGTCTACCCCTCCTCCAATAGAATACATGTACCCTTTTCCTGCCTTTTCAAGGACGCGTCACAAAAATCAACGTTAGTGAAAGTAAAGACGAGCATGTGTTGGTCTGTCTGTCATAACCAATACCGTCTTTTGTCCATACCTTTCTTATTGTCTGTCGGATTTTCTATTTTAAAGCATATTATTTATCAAGAGAAGATAAGCTCTCAAACTAACTAACTTTTATGATCCTAAACCTATTAATAAGGAAGTCCATATTTTTCCAGAGTTAGTTTCAATTTCCACTATCATATAAATTACGCCATTTCTCTTCCGTTCGCGCGTCGTTCAAATTGCAGCAACAACAAGTTGGTGACGTCATAAAATGGACTCTTTTGCAGCGAAAGCGCTGTCTGTGTGTTTATATATTTTCTCAGTGTGTCTATAGTCCGAAAAAGTATTGGGTTTTGTGGGGTATTTTTAAATTCTACAAAGCTTGTGACACGTTACCGAACACCTGCCGACTGTATAGTCTCGCACTGTCGTCTTGGGTAGCTAGTCCAAGGATCTAATGCTTGACAATTTGTGGCGTGTGTTCGCGCTCTCTCTCTCTCTCACTTTTATGCGTTCGTTTATGCCTCCCCTGTTTTATTCTTACTATCTTTCTTGGAACAACTAAGCTTGTCGTTTTCACAATTTTTACCGTTAACCCTTGACGGGCGAGTTATAAAGTCCAATACCACTGGCGCGGCACTAAGGTTTCACACTACGTTCTTATCTCCATTCGATGACTGGCGCGGGGAAAGAAGACGCGTTACAACTTTACTATTTCTATTTCTACTCATATTATTTTGACTTTTATACTTAGAATTAATAATTTTATCGCTGTATCAATGTACTTTATCACATTGTCCTTCATGAAGAACTCTACATGTCATGTCTTCATAGGTCTTCCTTATTAAGTTAATGATCTTCATGGGAACTCCATAATGCCTCATCAATTTCCAAAGCGATTCTCTGTATACACTGTCAAATGCCTTTTCATAGCCCACGAATCCGGTGTATAGCGGTGAATTCCATTCCAGACTTTGTTCAACTATTATTCTCAATGTGGCTATCTGGTCTGTACAGGATCTATTTTGTCGAAAACCTGCTTGTTCATCTCTCAGTTGCTTGTCTATGGACTCTTTTAATCTCTCAAGGACGATTCTGTTTAATACTTTTCCTGGCACTGATAGTAACATTAATCCTCTATAATTTGTGCACTCTTGTAAATTTCCCTTCTTAGGCAACTTGACCAGATAACCTTCCTTCCATTCTGCTGGTATTTCCTCTCTCTCCCAGACTTTGCCAAGTAGTTTGTATAATATCTCTGTAGAGGTATCAATATCTGTTTTGATGGCCTTTTCTAGAATGCCATCTGGACCAGCTGCTTTTCCATCTTTCAGAAGCTTTATGACTTTCTTTATTTCTTCTCTACTTGGTCGTTCACAGCTGATTTGTAGCTCCTCTTCTGCTGGCTGGATGTCTGGGGGATTAGTTGGAGATGGTCTATTGAGAAGTTCTTCAAAATGTTCTGTCCATCTCTTCATTTGTTCTTGTATATTACTAAGCAATTTTCCATTCTTATCTTTTATTAGGCCATTTGCTTGCTTATATTTCCCTGTTAGCTTCTTTGTGTTGTTGTACAGGTCTCTCATATTTCCTTTGGCTGCAGCTTCCTCTGCTTCCCTTGCCAAATCATCAATATATTATATCTTGTCTCTTTTGATGTTTCTTCTTACTTCTTTGTTTGCTTCTATGTACACTTCATGAGCCATGGCTTTGGAGCTTCTGGTTTTGCTTCTGTTTAAATCTGCTTTCTTGTTTTTCCTGTCTTCTATCTTACTAATGGTTTCTGTTGTTATCCATGCTTTGTGCTGATGTTCTCTTTTTCTCAGTACTTCTTCACATGTCTCGTTCCATATATTTTTTACTTGTTGCCAGTGGTCTTCCGTACCTGTTTCATCGTCCAGTTGCTGGAGTACTTGGTATTTGTTGGATACTGTGATTGAAAATTTTTCTCTTATTTCCTGATTTCTTAGATATCCCACATTATACTGTTGTCTATAGCTATATACTGTTGTAAATACTGTGCAGAGTTGTCTAGGAATAAAATAATATAGAGCATTTCCTGTTAAAATGTAGGAAGTGTGAACAACTGAGACAACCAATAGTAGATTATTGACAGGCTTGCAAGTCATCCATAACTGTGGAATAGTTGTTGACAATAGATAGACCTAGAGCATTGCACAATATTGTAAAACAGTATTTAACAAGAACTAAAATTAATATATAGGGATCAATTATGGTGTGAGGATTAGGGTTAGTCTGATGGGGTGCTCGTGTGGATGATGACTGATAATTGGTGGGTTGGGTGTCATCCTGGACAACCCCGGGCTTTCACTCCCCTTTTGACCTTGCTACCAATAGGGCAGTTATGAGAGACCTTACATTTCTTTTTGTGTGTGTGTGTGTTGTTGTTTGTGTTTGTAGTTTATTTTTTGTGTAGAAAGGAGAGGGTACACACACATACATTCATATAGGGGGTCGGAGTGGTTAAGAGATATTGTGTCCGCCTCGAATTCTAATGGTATCGGATTCGATTCCTACAAAAGGGAATATAATTTTTTTCCAGAACCAGTGGTCCTAACGATGTCATACTCCTCCCTGGTCTCCTGGGTAGTGAGATCGGATATCTAGCCTTCTCGGATAAGAACGAAAAAATAGGAGGTCCAGTGTGCAAGTTACGCACGTTTAAAGTCCCACGGCTGCTGGAATTCGTCTCATCTTCCAATCTTCTTTTCGTAGGGGGGTCGCAGTGGCTAAGAGATATGGCGTCCGTCTCGAATTCTAAAGGTACCGGGTTCGATTCTAATGTATGGAAAGTCCTAATGATGTCATACTCCTCCCCCCCTCCCCTTGGTCTCCTGGGTAGTGAGATCGGATGCCTTGCTTTCTCGGATAAGGGCGAAAAAATAGGAGGTTCTATTTGCACGTTATAAATCCCATGGCAGCTGGAAATCGTAGAGTAGGCCATACGGCCTCTGCCCTGGCAAAATTTAAAAATTAGTAACCTATCCCCCAGAAACATATTTATAGAATGTGTGATTTATATATACACACACTGGGATTTTCGCCGGTGCTACGGAGTTCGTGCACTGTGCTGAGATCCTCCTTGTGTGTTCTAAGGGAGGAGATCGGAGCACTGATGGAGTTGTCCGTGTGCGATGAAGATAGCCCTTAAAACCAAAACAAATATTCATACAATTTTAAAGTTTTAATGTGCTGTATTTGGACTGAGTAAGGGGGGGGGAGGGGAGAAGATACTATATTTATATATCGGAAATCAAATTTTATTATCTTGAATTGACTAAATTATATATCCTAATAATAACCCATCAACGGTTGAACGGGATACTTTGTCTTTAAAAACAAAATAATGGAGCGTGACGATACCAGGTTTCTATCCCGGAAATAGAATCCGATAACTGTGCCGCGAAAAGAAAACGCACTTACCGCCATGGTGAATGGGACACTGTTGTAGTCAAGGTCTTACCGTCATGATGAATGGGGCGCTGTTGTAGTAAAATTCTTACCGCCATGGTGAATGGGACGCTGTTGTAGTAAAGGTCTTACCGCCATGGTGAATGGGGCGCTGTTGCAGTAAAGGTCTTACCGCCATTGTGAATGGGGCGCTGTTGTAGTAAAGGTCTTACCACCATGGTGAATGGGGCGCTGTTGTAGTAAAGGTCTTACCGCCATGGTGAATGGGGTGCTGTTGTAGTAAAGGTCTTACCGCCATGGTGAATGGGGCGCTGTTGTAGTAAAGGTCTTACCGCCATGGTGAATGGGGTGCTGTTGTAGTAAAGGTCTTACCGCCATGTGAATGGTGTGCTGTTGTAGTAAAGGTCTTACTGTCATGGTGAGTGGGGCGCTGTTGTAGTAAAGATCTTACCACCATGGTGAATGGGGCGCTGTTGTAGTAAAGGTCATGGTGAATGGGGCGCTGTTGTAGTAAAGGTCATGGTGAATGGGGTGCTGTTGTAGTAAAGGTCATGGTGAATGGGGTGCTGTTGTAGTAAAGGTCATGGTGGATGGGGCGCTGTTGTAGTAAAGGTCTACCATAATATTGTCAGTGCGTACTTTCTATCATTATTTCTATCATTTTCTGTAACTCTCTATTTTTCCCACTAAAATTAAAACTGTGTCATCAGTGTACCTCAAATTGTTTTATAATTATGTTCTCATAGCAACCAATCAAATCCTTTTATAAACCAAAAATTTGGCATCCTATTTGCAATTTTGAAATCTTTTTCATTTTGGATGCTCAGTGAGACAAGAAGCATTTTGCATAGCCATCTGTCATCAACCACACTTGCAACTACCCTCCAGATGCCATTCTTAAATAAGCTAAATATTTGATATTGTGTTCATAATTTGGTTAAATATTGTTTACTGTTGTCTGCTGTTTGTTTTGCTTTGTTGTGTTTTTTATCGATCTCTTCGTCTTTCCAATTCTATTTTCCCCATTTATGTATTTCCGATAAATTAATGTCATAATATTCTCCTACTTTTATTCCATTGCACCATATTAGTTTTGCTTTATTTTTAATAAAGTGGCTGTTATCACTGGTTAGGCTACCAACATGTAAATAATAATTTTGTAAATTTTTGGTGGTACCGGTTTTTTTCTTCCTAGATTTTGATATTCTGTTCATAAATTTTGTTTAGCCTATTTATTGTTGTTGTTGTTGTTGTTGTTGTTAGCCGTTTGCTTTGTTTTCGTTGTATTTTTTATTCATTCTCTTTGTCTACAAACAAATTAATTAGTTGAAATATTTCATCCACTGAATGATGGCTGAAGCCTAATTCAAAGAAACAAAAGCTTGCAGGTCAGGTAACTTTCAGATCGAATGGGTTAAACTCTTCCCTGGCATGTAGATGCATTCCAAGGTTTAGGATCAACCCATGCGTTTTTGTAGATTATGCAGCAAAGATATTAAAGTAGTAGCTTCAGGATTATATGATCTGAAAGTACATTTTAAACTGAAATTGCATGAACAAATGTTTGCAATGCAGAAGGGAGCATCTATTAAGACCTTTTTTGCTCAGCCAAAGGAGGAAGAGGGTGGCATTATAATGGCTGAAGTTTTATTTGCAGGAGGTCCATGAATGCGGACACACTCACTTCTATTTTACAGTGTAAGATTAACATTGATACATGCTGTGCAGACTTTAAGCCCACAAATGCGATTCTGCAAAGAGCTAAAAGTGCATGTGTTGATTATAATACAAAACACTGTACATCGAAAGAATAGTGTACCTCACGATCACTAAGTTTTTTATATGTAAAAAACAGCATGAGACTATTAGCATGTTTTATATCACTACAATTCAAATGCTAATAGATTTGTATATGTCATTTCTCATTTTAACACTGTATTGCGTATAATTTATTAATATATTTTTTGCGTAAGGATTTTTGGGTGTTTGTAAGGATTTTCTTGGTCCGGCGTACAGATTTTTGTCTCAGGAGGTTGACAGGTATGGAGTACTCATATTGGAAAGCAAAGACCTACACGGAAAATCTTCGCCACAATGGCGGGGCAAGCGTAGCGCGAGCCCGCGCACCAATGACGTAGATGTGTGTTTGAGGACAACCAAGCCTGTGCTGGCGAAGCGAGTTCTGCATTGACAAATCAGCTCGAAGTCCTAGTTGTCGCTGGTGTGTGCTAGATCGTGTATTGTGTGTTAGTTAATAAAAAAATTCGTGTACCTAACGGATTATTGCTTTTCTCCTGGTCTGTGGGCCGGAGTTATTGTCTCTGTCAGTCATCGGTGTTAACTATTGGACCCGCCATTCGTGCTGGCCTTGTTGTCTGCCCAGTTTTAGTTTTGTAGGTACAAATTGTAGACGACTGATAGCAAGCTGTGAATCGCCCTGTTGTGTGTTTTCTCTAAACCAAACCTGGTCGATATAGGCCTACATTGCGTTGTAAATATTAGATTTGAGCTTTAGGCCTACGCAAAAACGTCGTAACTAGTCCTTGTAGTAACATCTTGTAAGTAAACTTTACGTGCTCTTGGGTCGCTTTGTGATATGATATAGGTCTATTAGACTGACAGGTCTAACAGTAAAAACAAGTCACTTAAAAAACAAATAAAAAACATTGTAAGACATAAACGCGAGAAGTGATACATTAACACAGGATGCATGAAAACCCCCAACACATTTAAAGTCATTCAATGTGTAACTGAGCGTGTCGGATGAATTCCCTGATGTGAGCACGAGATAAGTGCTTGCTCAATAAGATAGCCCCTTCCCCTCCCCACTCCAGTAATTGTCAACTTAACGTCCTGTTAATATTGGTGCAAGTCGTATGAAAAGGGGCGCATTCCCCTAATTTGTTATGACTGTAGGGGAATATACTACTGCATGTGCCTTCATTATTATTTGTCTTCCAGGGCAGTTTCGAAGTAATTCGTTCCCCTGTCATCACCTTGTTAACACGCTATCTACACACACCTTTGTGCATTTCCGTAGGTCTTTTTTAAAAAAATTTTGATGATGAAAAATATCCCGTTCAACCTCTGATGGGTTATAATTAGGATATATGCCTATAGTGTTTTCAATCCCACATAAGATGAATAACTGCCGATACGGGAAAGTGGCATCACATCTGTCAAATCATTGCAAATATGGTAAATCTTACTTACTTACT